>JAHWXV010073638.1:0-13660 GCA_024586415.1 Phrixothrix hirtus
CAATCCCACTCCCTTTGAACCATGCATCCAACTCTCTACTCCAGACCAGAAACCTAGACTTCCCTCATCCATCTCTATCACTTCTTTCCCTTTCCACTTATTTTCACTCACACAGCACAGCACAGCACAGAAAATCTGGTTTTAATTGAAATTAACTGTATTTTGCCAACTTCACTTGGGATATAGAAGCCAGTTTTTACTACTGATCAAGAGAAGGAATTAGTACATCACATGAGAGATTTTAACAGAATTTTACGTATTAGGCATGAATGAAGTTATGTCTATGGCATTTCCATCCGCATTTCTGGACAATATACCGCACAGATTTAATAATGAAAAAAAAATGGCGGGTAGACATTGGATTAAAGACTGCTTCACGAAATAATTTGTCGCTTCGATCAATAGAAGAATGCAATAGCATTTAACAGTGTAGTGAAACAAATTTTTCATTAACTTGAGAGGGTGTTATATTAAAACTAAAGCTGAAGCCCATGGCATATTCAACACGGATGAAATTGAACTTTCCACGGTCCCAAACCGATTACCAAAAGTTTTTGTGTTTAAAGGAAGAAAGTCCGTTTTTAAAGTTGTTTAACGTGAAAGGGAGCAGCTAGTTACGGCGGCATGCTCTATGAGCGTATCAGGAAACCGGGTTCCTCCTACTCTTGTTTTTCCACGGAAACAAATGAACGAAGACTTATACCGTGATGCGCTTCCAGGAACATTAAGATTGATTTCCGATATTAGCTATATGAATACTGATTTATCTGTTGTGTGGTTGCAACATTTTCAAGCCCCCGAACAATCACCAAAGGACGATCGAGAAGTTCTTATTTTGGACAGCAATGTCACTCACAGCACACTTGAAGCTGCCCCGTTGTGTAGAGAATATTCTATCGTTTTAATATGGTTACCACCCTACGCAAGTTACGAGATACAACCACCTGACAGGGGATTCAGTGCTCTTTTGAAAACTGCATTTTCATTTGTATGCGATAAATGGATGGTAACAAATCATGGAAAAGCGATTACGGTCAAACAAATCTGGGTTTTGTACCATGCTGCATATTCAAAGACAACGGCAATTGAAAACATTTATAAAACTCGTTTGAAGCTACTCGTCTATGGCAGTCTAGCGCCGACATGTTTGCTGATGGATATTTTGCACCTGCTGAAGTAACTAACTGACCGATTAATAATGAATCAGAAACAGTTGATGTAAACACTCCTATATCAGATGCATCTAACTTTGAACCAGAAGACGATCTTCCACTTGCATTAATTGCTACAAATATTACTTCGGATAGACACATAAATGCCGTGGTGTCCAAATATTCAATTAGTAGGTTCTACGGTAATATGAAAATATATGAACAGGAAACCTATTCTTATTCTTCTCCTCCACAAGAAACGCGAGCGAAACATCGCCGAATAGTGGCTGTATTGCCCGGATTGTAATTACAGATGATGGTGATTTACACGGACCATCTATAACGTGCAAAATAGTAATTCCTGTTCTAAAAACTTGATATGTAGAGGTAAAGTGAAAAAATTCAAAGAAGTCCGAATTACTAACAACCACACCTTATAATAATTACTTGAAGGAAATTATCAATACAAAGAAACATTATGGTAAGAAGTATCTCTTTGGTGTCAAAAACAAGGAAGCTATAAAAGAAATTTACCCAAAAAGGAAACATCTAGAGTTATCCTTCGTCCTAGATGCCAAGAGTGCTATGACACAAGTACAAGCCCAACTAATTGGATAATGGGCAAAAGATGCCAAACTTGGCGGCATGAAGATATTTCCAATTAATTCGGCCAAAAAACGTTTTGTGCGAATTTGGTTTTTAATAGCATTGCTTAATCTTTAATTTTTGTGTGGGTACTCTTATACCTAACTACTCTTAAACTCATCACAAAGAGTGCGTGAAATTAAGAAACTAAATGATACTTCACAATGTTTGTGTTATTTCATAAAAAAGTTAAACGTGCCTAAGAGATGAACCTGTAGGGTTTTCTTATAATTTACTTTTAATATAGTACGTGGTAAATACATTACAACATTTGATATCTGTTTTAACATTCAAGCAGGAAAAGCAATATAACTATAACTCTATTACCATATACTACAGATATCACGGCATCTCTTAACAATTTCCCAGAATATTGATAAATTGGACCTTTAATGCTTTTCGCATGCATACTGAAATACATAGAAACTACCAAATCCATAATCATCAAAGAACCTACAATGTAAAAACATAAATAGGTATGTGCTATCAATAAACAAAATCGTCTTCTTTTAAATTTGCCGCATTTGTTTTCAGAAACTGCATGGTTGGCAGGATAACGGGTAGAATAAATAGGCGAGACGGATAAAACACGGGAGACACGTTTTCCTATGCTCCGTGACGATTGGGAAATATGTAACCAAATTAAATTGACAGTTAAAGGTGATTTTTTACATCTGGTGGATTTTGACTATATGTATGTATATATATAATTGGTACTAATTCGTCGCGAGACCCCCCGCGCGTGGCAGTTAATACACGCGTAGTTTATGTTTGAAAAAGAATCGGTCGTGTGCGTGAATTCTTTGTTTGAAGTATTTGGGTGTGTTTAGGGACTCCGCATGATGTAGTATGTCGGAATGCCAGGCCTGAGAGATTGAATAGCGTATCTATAGGAATTGACCTGCCTTTTTCCACCACGATTGCCGCTTCTTTGGACATATTACGTCCTCCTGCGGCTGCAGGAATTCATAAATAAATCACGATTAACGACTCTAGTAGAGGGTAATCGAGAAACGCGGTAAAGTGACGGATAGTACTATGGTACCCTTTTATAATATTGTTCTTTTGCTTGGTTATTGTTGTCCTGTGAAAGGCGTAAGCGAAATTTCAACGCCTATCGACTAGAATTCAATTTAAGTTAACGCCCCGGTTACCAACCCTTGTAAAGGCCAGCTTAAACCTTCCCGTTTCGAGGGGAATCCATAAATACATACCTTCTGTCCAAATCTTGGACGCATACCTACAACCGTACGTATTATATTTTAACCCTAATTTTAGTGTTTAGTAGATTGATTAGTTTCCCCGTTCCTCTTGAATCGGGCCAAATTCAAGAGACGGAGGAATTACCTATAACCTTTTTGTATCCTGTTGTTTTTGTGTATATGGTAAATAATTCATTTCTTTAGCAATAGATATATCGTATTGCTCAACTACACTTTTATTTTTGAACTTAGAAAAAGTTAATAGTTAATATTTTGTATTTCAGGGAATATGTGTTAATTAAGGTGCCTCCTCCTTTAATCACGATCTCAATTTATAGTAATATTTGGGGCCCTAGTAAGAGGCAGCCCCAGGACAAACTAGCTAAACGCCACGAAACCGTTTGTCCCTGTTCCGAGGAACAGTTCCATCCTTTGAGCGGCTTATCTGCTGCAGTCGCCCCTCCCCCCCCTATATTTCGACTCCTTGTACGCGTTTCCAGCGTTTTCTGTTAGAGAGCGGACGGTACTAGTGCAATTTAACAGGGACCCTCCCTCCTTCGAGAAGCTAGTGGGACATAAGTACCGTTGTTGAGTGTAACGCCTAACGCGCTCGTGACAGTGCACCATGATGTGCACTAGTAGAATTGGAAATCTGTGTCTCTGTATAGTTACCAAACGGCGCATTTTAAAATTTTATCTTCCATTTTTAGCTATCTCAAATATGAGATAAAGATAAGTATTTTGTTTAAAATAGGTTGACATAAAGCGATATCGTATCTAAATTTACGTTTTAAAGTTTTATAGTATACGCGTAAATACAGGGTTGTTTTGAAATAGTTGTACATAATAAAATAGGTTACTCTACCTCTTAAGAGAGACACATTTTTGATATTATAAAATTCCATTAACACCGTTTTCAAAATCTATGCATACGATAACTTTTTGTGTACCTCTGATATTGCAACATAAGAAAAATGTCGAGTGTAATTCCCGACATAACAAGTAACAACGTATCGAATTGCGCTCCTTCCATTATGTAAATAAGTAAGCGCTTGACCTACCACAACTAATGAACTAATTTTTATTTAATATTAATTTAAAAACAAATTTGGAAGTTATATTAAAAGCATAAACGAGATAATTTGACCCATATACGAAATTTTCCTATTTAAATCAAAATTAAAGATCAGCTACTCCTGAAAATTGCAAATTTAATTGCGATTTACGAAATTGTGCATTGACGTAAAACAGACATGTTAAGGTAACGTATTTTTTAAATAGTAAATGCGTTCAGAATTCGTTTTACTTAATAATGTAATGTGATTAAACTGCGGTATACGTAATAAATTTAAAAAAATGTTAGAATTTTACTTTTCATTTAAAGTAAATGTTTAAAGTGCTGAAAAAGCATACGTGCACTAATTACATAGCAAAAGTGTTCAATAATTTAAAAAATCCACGAACACTAATGAAATCTGAAAGGTTGTAGGTATTACAGGTCAACAGTTTAATGTTTCCCAAATAAAAACGTTTTTGAAAAAGACAAAAAAACTAATTATTTTTGGGTATATTTTTGTATCTTGTATAAAAGTTTAAAAAAATTAAATAATAGATATGGTTTTTTTATCAATTTCACTTACGCTAATATTTGTTTATCAATACACGGGGCTAGACTAGAAGCAACTGCAAATTACCCGTAAAATAAGCAAAGGTTGATCTTGGAATAAATGTACGTGATTTCTTCACAAATTGAAATGAAACTTCTGACTATAAATATTGCATAGTAGAAGTTCCCAACAAGTTTTGCAAGAATTTTTTGTGCCCAATTTGAATCCGTTTAATTTTTTTTATTTTTTTGTGAATAAGTAGTTAACGTTTCTGAAACCATTTCAAAGCAATCCTGTAGAAATTAAATATTAACTATTATTCTTATACAGGGTGTTTAAGATAATGTGCATCCCTTTTAAGCTATGAAAGTAGACCCTACAGACATCCTAATAAGCGTTAAATTAAAAGGAATACGAATACAAAAAAATCCTAGTCCCAGTTCATAAAATTATAACTGACCTACCAAACAGTATCAAGTTACAGTAACATGCGCTTTTACAGCTGTAGCAGCACATTTCGATTTGTTTATTAGAATAAATAACAGAATAAGGGGATTGCCCTTTTACACAATTAAAAAAATTTAGAAACAATATATACAATTCTTTTAACAATTCTGAAGAAGTTATTTATTAATAACTGATAATAATAATAGAGTTTAGTCATGCATCGTATTAAGCAAATGTCTTTAAATGTAAAGACAGCTTACGCAATTATTTATTGATATTTGTTAATTTTACACCTAAAAATCGTTTTTCACTTCTGAAATTGCGTGATATCA
Organism: Phrixothrix hirtus; assembly: GCA_024586415.1. Lineage (NCBI taxonomy): Eukaryota > Metazoa > Arthropoda > Insecta > Coleoptera > Phengodidae > Phrixothrix > Phrixothrix hirtus. The sequence goes on from JAHWXV010073638.1 coordinate 5,385, forward strand.
TCCTACACGTAAAATAAAAATACTCTAAACGCTTTGACACGTTTTAGACTTTTCTAGTTAGTTTTATAACAGTATTCACAGGAATGGCACAATAATTTGCCCAATTCGACTTAAAATAATCAAACATTGTTTTATACGCTGTTTCAAAAGCAATTTTAAAAATCTGGCGTGAAACAACACATGACTTTCTCTTACGCACATAGATTTGCCAATAGTGTTCACAAATGATTAGATCATTGTCTACGTTTATTTTGGAAACGATAATTGTAACGGTTACCCATCCAAGTTATTGAACAGACGAAAGGCTGCTTAACTCCAGAAATTTTCCCTGATAACTTACTTCAACGAATTTTTTCAGAAAAACGGTTAAGTTCATGTAAAGGAACGCTAAATACATTATAACCTTAGCACATTTTAAAATAAAAGTTATAGCTGTTTTCGAGAAATTCTCAAAAAAACTTTAAAATCGCAAGAATAAAGTGGCACTTCCGGTCATTCGATTTTACCTAAATTCCAGACGTCTTATATGCGGAAGATAAAAAACTTAAATATAGAATTTCATTCATATATCATATTTAGTTTTTGAGATATGTTGTTCGCAAGATCAATACACTAAGTACTTCCGGTTACGCGATTTTCAAAAATTTATTAGAGATATAGCTTGATTTATACAAAACGGAATGACGTAATCAAGAAATTTATTAAGTTTTAAAAAAATCGTTAAAACCGATTTCAAGAAAATAGCGAAAAGCGAAAATTCGGAAGATATCTAAAAATGACGGAAATAAAATGGAACTTCTGGTTATTCAATTTTAACCAAATTCTTGATTTGGTATACCGATGTAGTTACGGCCACAAATATAAATTTTCATTCAGCTAGAACTTTTAGTTTCATACTTGTTTTATTTTGAGTTAACGGTGAAGGTACTTTCGGTTATTCAATTTACGGAAAAGTTTCTGAGAAACGGCCTAAACTATATGAAAGAAAATTAAATGGGTAATAAATGCAATAAATTTTAAAAATATTGTTACAGCCGATTTTGAAAAAATCGCGAGAACGCAAAATTCGGAATATATTTAAAAATAACAGAAATAAAGTTGAACAACCGGTTATTCGATTCTAACAAAATTCTTGATTTAGTATACATTTTCATTTATTCAGGACTTGCAGTTTCATAGTTATTTTATTCATAGTTAATGGTAAGACTACTTCCGGTTACTCATTTTACGGACATTTTTCTGAGAAATTGTCTCAATTATATGAAAGGGCATTAAATGTCTAAGAAATACAGGGTGTTTCGCCTAAGAAGCGACACAGAGCAGAGGCATGTAGGTAAACTAAAAATATGATGATTTAACGCAACTTACCGTAATACAAATTTGCATCCCTGAGGTCTTCAAAGTTGGGTTTCAAATTTAAAAAAAAATCAATATATTAGTTATAGTTGAACTTAGAAAAACCAAATTTGGCATAAATTGTGAGGACGGCAAGATCATTAATCGACAGTAACTAGAATTCAATTGATGCATTTTAAAGGGCTGATAAGGGACGATTCACCATTAAAATGTGACAGAATTTTTTAACCCGCTGGCAGACAAACATTGTTCTTTTATTTTATGGGAAATTTAATTCTAAAACTTTTCTTACTCTTGTTATTTTTCGAAAAACTTTTTCGTTTTCAAGAAAAACCCAAATTAATAAAAACACCTATTTTAGCGATGTTATTTAAAATTATCGAAATTTTAAAAGTGTGCTATGAAATAGACGTCAAACGTGATAATCTAGAAAAAAGTTATAGTAAAAATAATTTAATTAGAAAAACAAACAATTTAAACAACAAAAATAACAGATTTGCACTAAGTTATGAAAATTGTTCAAAATGTCACCGTTTTCTCTCAGGCATAAATTTATTCTTAATTGAAAATTGAAGTCTAGTCTTTTCAATAACTGCCGATTGTTTCGAATTAAATTGCACTTATCCGTAATACGATTCCACAATTCTGCTCGGGTAGTAACTGGCGTGGAATACAAAAATTCTTTTATCGTTCCCCAAGCAAAGAAGTCACATTTGTTTAGATCTCCGAAACTACAAATAATTAAAAATGTTAAAGTATGTTAATTCACTTACAAATTATTTTTCTTAATCTAATTTTTCATTTTACAGTATTTAAATTCATATTAATTGAGTCATACCTCTGTAAGTACTACATTGTTACACAATTTTATTAACATAAAAGTACCAATAGTTAAACACGGTGTAGATGGGCACAATTTGTGATTTGGTTTTTATTATTAAAACACTGGTTAGACAACGAAGCGCATCTAGTAACTGACGTAAATTGGCATAATTTCGTTTATCAAATATATCGGCATTGACATTTAAATAGGTGTATCATTTTACAGTCTTATTTTTATGCATCTGCTTCGAAAATTAAAATAAACACGTACAATTCTGCTCTACTGCAGAAATTTTTATTTAGTAAGAAACACTTACTCGATGATATTTCTATATTTGCAAGCATGTGCATAGTCGACTTGTTATTATTTAAAAAAAGAAATTTTCAGTATCCCTATTTCTTTTAATTTTACGCTTATAGGGGTGTATAGGGTCTGCTTTCAACCCTTAAAAGGAATGGCGTATTATCTGAAACACCCTATATAAACAGCTAAAGATAATTGCGAATAACATGAGGGAATGTTGGTACCTTACACTAAATTTCATAAACTACATACTACGGAACAAACTTGTTGCTACTTAGTAATGATTAGCAATATTTAAAACGAATTTTATTGATCTCTGTAATACTTGTGCTTTACACTATTTGTTAAATATTTAAAATGGCAAAATTCGTAGATCAACTCAACATAATAAGTTTTATAAACAGTGAGTATTTAACAAAGTAGAACAATGTGTGGTTGCTTGTAAAGCTAATATTTCCTAAAATGATTTTAAAATCTCGATTACAGCGCAGTTTATACCTTAATAAATTTTGTAATTATCGACTATCCGCGATTATTTCAGATACCATAAAATTCGATACTGACAGTGGCGTCCCTCAATTAAAAGTTGTTAACCGTTTGTAACATTTTAGCAACTTTTCACAATCCGTCAATGATACATGCACCCAAAATGTATAATATATTTTAATATGGAATTTCGGATAAATGTGGCCAGGTTAGTTAATTTTCTAACTTCCTTATGGTATTACACGGTCGAAGAGAATTAAAGGAAACGCAATAATTATAATTGAGTGTTCGAAACTAGTTGCGCTTGTGCTAAACTAATTGACATAAGGATCTTGTTACGATTTTGATTAAAATATCTAAAACATGAATTAATCAAGTAACTCAGAACCAACTACTTCAAAAATAAAGTACATTATCCACATAGCAAAAATGTTTGCAGTTATTTTAATTGTAAAGTAATCTGTAGATTAAATAATCACTTTAACTAATTTGCTCATCTACGATTATGAATACATTCAAATTATATCAAATCAGCTTTAATCTGTGTTCTACAAGCACAATATTATACATATATCAGGCCAATCCTGATAAAGCAGCAGATAATCATAAACGTGCATATGTTCAAAACCCGGGGTTCGTCTGAAACCACATATAATCATGGGGTGACATCATGGGACTCTAATGTAAAGATACGCGTGTGTGTTCTCATATAGAAATTATCCAGTGGACAAAAACTTTTTTCAGTCATATTTTTAATCAGGGTTTGTTATATAATATTAAATTAAATTTATATCTTTATAGAATTACGAGGAATGCGTATAGGCAGATAAATAAATTATTCAAGTACCTATAATAAATTTTGTGGGTTAATCAACAATTAGTAGAGATTGATATATAATTTTCCGGTAGTTTTAATACCGCTGATATATGGAGGTACCTCACAATCAGGAAAGGTCCAGGTGGCTCGGTTTGATTATGATGCAAATTTTACCCCAGGTGTTCCAAAGAAGGGGTGGGGTATCCCCGAGAGCTCTGGAGGATTCATCTAGCATACACTTTAGTAGAAACTCCTATATCGTTGTTACATAATCTGACAGAAGTGATTTAAAAATTTGATATAATCGAGATGCGTTTAGATGTTTTATATTTTTAGAATGCGCTTCGTGAAAATTCGAATAGTCAACCAAAATTTCAAGACGACATTTTTCGTTATATTCATACGCAATTTATGTAAATTTTATATGGTGTAATGGACTAAATACAAACATTTCTATACCGATTTCAGAAAACACAATAAAATTTGATTAGGAGTTATATGTAATTTTTAAAAATGAATGTATTCTACGTAATGTACAGAACAGTGACAAATTTCTGATTATTAATACTTGAATCCATAAGTAAACTAACCCTAGTGAAACACTCAGATTTATTTCAAATCTGACGCAATTATCTCCATTTTCTTCCAACTATTTTAATTGTAGTTAGGATTTCGTCAATTTTTCACCCACCTATCATGTATAATAAGAATAATAATATTTAAGAAACAAAGAAAATTTAATGCAGAACGGAAATGTTTCGGAGTCGATTCCGAACATGAAGTCAGATTTTTTTATTTAATAAAATCTTCAAATAAATTAAAAAAGTTAAAATACTACATGAAAATTAAGGAAAGGTGTTATGTATTAATATAAATTAATTAATACACGGCTCAAAATACCTAATTGCCGTACAGCAGACAAATAGAGAAAGAAAGAGTTCGGAAAGGAATGGGCACAATTTTAGAAAAATTTTTAGAGGCGGCCGGAGATCACCACTAGTGTAGTGGTGAACACGCCAGAGTACAAATCTGGAAGATCGGGTTCGATCCCCGGTCGCCTCTAAAAATTTTTCTAAAATTGTGCTCATTCCTTTCCGAACTCTTTTATTCTCTAAAATACTACTTTGTAATGGTTCTTTCTTTGTGTCAATGGAATTTGAGCTATAGTCACGACTAAGTTTAGTAGATACACACTCTTAAAATTTACGTTAATCTGCTTACACAGTATTTAATTCTGGCGTCTAACTTTGAAGACTAATATTTTAGAAACAGCGGCCCATTGCGTACGAAATTTTTACAGTTTATGGATAGGCCATTTGTGGTTAAAATGGATAATTTTTTTGGTTATGTCAAGTAGTTGCGGAGATTTTATAAACCCTTTCTGCAAAAATGTCATAATCTACGAGGTTTTGCGGGATGCATAGCTCTAAAATGTTGTAAATAATGTATTTTCCGAGAGAGCTGAAAGAAATTTAGAAATTACGTAGTTCAAGTCTTTCTGAAGGGATGGGATACAAAATATTTAGATTATAGTGTTTTCTTTGTCTTTTTATACAGCAAAAGTAAAATCTATACAAATCGATGTATATGGCTTAAAATGGCATTATTTAACAATTATGTAATATTATTGTGTAAAAGTACAGGCTGTCCATTCTTGAAAGAACGATAAAATGTGGAAAGCTTATCAAAAATGGAGTTATGTGTTATAAGGATGCAAAATACTAGTTACAATTGAAGTACAATTAGTGACACAAGTTTTTCAAATGCACTTAGATACAGTTACTGCTCGCTTTCTTTTATAACACCATTATAATACAAAATAATACATTTTGTTAACAAAAAATATATTCCAATCTTTACGTGCAGGTCAGGTCTCAGTGTACTACGAAAGTTTACTTACAAGAATGTTAAAAAGTTCCAATTTAAATACATACAAATCTATTATTAAGCCCATAATACCTAAATAAAATTAAAAATCTATGCCATGCTTTATTTGTAAATGTCATAATTACAAGTGTCTAATTTTTACCTGCAATAATTATGAAATGTAGGTCGTATTTATGGAATTTAGTTTTATTGATTTGCTAACTACTATCTCTACTATAGAAATACTATAACTAAAGAATATCTTTATATTTCCGGCTATAAATAGATTAGAATGAGTACTACACATAAAACAACAGGAAATAAAACCGAAGAAAACTAAATTTACTGCGGAATGGTTTTTATTAGAATATACCCAAGTACAGAGCTCGAATGACGCAATCAAAATGATCTTCTGGTTAAAATCACTCATTTGCCACTGCGCACCTAAAAGCTATTGGTCTTGCTAGAATGGGCAGCCTGTATATTCTTGATTGTGCTATTCTCAATTTCAAATGTTAATAGTATCAGAAAAACATACAACGATAGCTTTGAACCGCCATTCGGTATATGGTACGCGCTCGGCGGTATACATCTACATTGAAAACAGTCTAAGGCAAAAACTGGAAAAACCGGAATCCTGCTTATTCCGGAGAATATGTTTGGTCCCGTAAAAATTATAGGGAAAATACATAGACTAAGCCGAAAACTGCTTAACGCAAATACGCGAAAGAAAATATAGGTCCAATGGAATAAATTTAACCAGAAAAATACGGAAAATTGTGTTGCTCTAGTGCATATGTCTGCATATGTAGTGTAAATAATATCTATGCTTTTAACCTACATAAATTTGTATGTATTTCTTAGAAGGAATTAAAATTATATTTGTGTATTAAATTGCATCGTGGGACTTTTTAATTTTATTAACAAACTTCAAAAGGATCTTATTCATACAATTCTGGTAAAACGCAGAATTAACAGTTCTTGAAACGACTTACATGTAATCCTGAGTACGCACGTATATTATGCAATTTATCGATGCGGTTACAAGTATTCTCGTGGTATTTGAAGCTAACACGTCACATCAGCGAATAAAAAAATTATTTTAATTTTTTAAATCATCTTGAGGTTGTTATGTTTAACTAGATTTTGTGCGTTTTTTAAAATAAAAACGAATCGTATATATAACACTCTTACACTTAAAGAAACAATTAACCTAATAAAAGCCCACGAAGATTTAAGCGCTAAGCAACTCACCGTTAAAATTAACTGAGGAAAACACAGGTGTATGATTCCAAAAATGAGGTTGTTATATTTAACTAGATTTTGTCCTTTTTTTAAAATAAAAACGAATCGTATATATAACACTCTTACACTTAAAGAAACAATTAACCTAATAAAAGCCCACGAAGATTTAGGCGCTAAGCAACTCACCGTTAAAATTAACTTCGGAAAACACAGGTGTATGATTCCACAAATGTGAAAAGCAAAACTTTAAAAAATGTTCATGTATGTGTACATAAAATAAAACATTTAAAATATAATACGATAAAACCTAATTAATAAATGTCTTATGCAAACCAAAATTTTTTTTAGCGTCACTGAGGGTCACTTATATGTATGTATGTACTTAAAGAAATGTAAATCTGTTTAAAACGTAAGCCTGTGTAAAACGAAAAAAATGCATGGTTCCTTGGGATTCCGGTTTAGACAGTTTTCACTGTATACGTATACCTACCGTTATTAGCAAAGGCAGCAAACGTTTATTTCCTGTATTAACTCGCGCTGTTAAAAATTAAATAGATTTATTATGATAAAATATCATTATATGATTACTATTTATTGCTGTAGAAGAAATTATGTCCAAAAAGCGCTAAACTTTAATGTTATTTTGTGATTATGTTACTATATCAATTAATTTCTCAAAAACTGTTTAGTGAATGTAGTAAAACTCTTAACATTTGTAGATGACGGCATAATCCTCATATTACAGGAGCTTCTGATGACTTTTGAAGATGTGGTAATAATAAATAATATAAGATATGGTATGTTGTCGCTGCAAAGTAATAAAATAAAAATTAATATAATGAATGAAAACAAAGATGTCTTTATTTTTCGGAACGGTACATTACGATGATGCAGTTTATAGTTTAATATAAGTTAATTAATATAAAAATGTTATATTTTGCGGAACAAACAATATCATAAACAAAACAAAATAATACAGCATATTTACATACTAAGAAAATAATTTAAAGTGTATTTGGGGTTATTATTACTTTGTGGAATCATATTATTTTCTTTCTAATGTGTTCTTATTGTAAGAATAACGACAACGTTAAGTATGTTGGAAAATATTTTAGGCATACACTAAAAATTAATTTTTAGAAAAAATTCGTTGACCGGAGTTCGATCCTAGGACCTTTATCTATGCGTGCTAATGCTCTATCACTGAGTCATCCATTAACATTAACTTCAGTCGACAAACTAATTTTTAAAGTTGAAGAGGGCAATTTATACTAGCGTCAAACAGCTGATCTGTGGTCGCAAGGCATTTACACAAAGACTGTAGTACGCCTCTGTAAGTATATATATATATATATATATATATATATATATATATATATA
>JAHWXV010073646.1:0-12734 GCA_024586415.1 Phrixothrix hirtus
ATCTGTAAACAACCATTTATTTGTTTTTATTTATAATACATGTCTTATGAAGGTTTACTGACTTATTATTTATTAACCAGTTTAGCTAGGTATGAACGATGCAGCCCTCCGTTAATGAGAAATCCTGTAAAAGAAAGAACCTGGCCTGCACGGCTGTAGACTACCGAAGCTAAATATAAATAATTTTCTCCCTCGACACAGGTAGAGAAAAACGAAACGTCATAAAACGCGTAAATCTTGAAAAGTAATTTACAAAATGTTCGAAGTGTTGTCCATTAGCTTCCATACAATAATAAATATTCTGCTGAAAACGTCGTTGCGCATTCTGAGGCTTTCGTGGATGATTTGGTGGCACTCGTTAATGTTGCGTTGATATAAACCATCTAAAGAAATCGACTGCATTGTAAAAATTTTGCTTTTCCTGTGACCCCATGGAAAATCTGGGACCAAGAAGGCCATTCGATTGTTTCTTTCTTTCCAATCCAACCATCCTAGAAAGTTCGATTCAAATATTTGCAAACACAATTTGGAGGAGCATCGTCTTATTACAAAATCAGCTGATCTTCGATGTAATTCTTTTCATTCTCGATAATGGCTTATCGCTGAATTAATAGTTTCTTCTATCAATTCTAAATACAAAGCCCCTGTCAAATTACCTGGTAGAAAATAGTAACCAACTAGAGGATCACCAAAAATACCAGCCCAAATGTTTAATTTTTGTGTATTAGGTATAGACTTCTTGAAATATTCTCGGATTAGAATCATCCAGTATCGACAACTATGGCAGCTCACAGTACCGTTTAAAAGATAAGAGCATTGATGAGGATCTTCAAAGGTGTTATACACGTTATACGCCGCCTGACGATGTAATTGCTCCCTTATGTTGCGACAACACCAAACAGTGCTACACTTTATGACGATTATAATGCCAATAACATAAAAATTACAGGGTTGCACGACTGTCTAAGGAGAATCCGTAGACCAAAGGTTCATAAAAATTAATTTCTATGTAAGTTATCGTTCTCAAATATCAATAGGAAGTAATAAATTGTGCAAGATATGTTGGACGCCATTTCACCAAAACTTTGGGGTAGGTGCTAGAGTTTGAAATCACTCGGAACATCCGAATTCTTATGGTCGTAAACATTGCTCATCTACCCCACAAGCTATGTAATTTATCGCTGAATTTTCGGATTACAAAAGTGTCTTGCCTGGTAACTGTAAACTAATGTAACTTAAAACCAGCGATCATAAATGAAACATATACATAAATTGAAGGTCGGTATAATGCAATAGAATTATTTCAAGATACACATGAAACAATATTTAAATTAAAATAAACATAAAATCAAAATTAGTTCGATCGTGGTTCGAACGATTTTGAATAATAGGTTACTTAAAAGCATTCTAAATTAAACAGTATAAAGGTTAATTACAATTAATAATTTATATAATTGGTAAATAAATTAATTTATTATTCGCGAAAATTAGCGCGAAACGGAATTTAACTATTTCTGTAATTTAAAATACGATAGCTAGCTGAAATATTTGTTAAATGCCCATTAAATAGATTAACAATTCAATTGATTTGTTGAAAGGCGAAAAGTATGAACGTAACTTATATGAAGCATCAGGTCTCAAATCAGGTATTAAGGATGATAGAAACAATTCCCTTATACTAGATTTCTTACGGTACCAAGGCTCTGCGATGAAATATAATCTAGCGGTACATTATAATTAAATTAAACACTTCAATTTATAATAATATGATAAAAAGGCTGCCTAACTTTTATTTTAATTGACTATTCCATCACGAAATCCATGTTGGTAATTACTGTTAATAAGCTTCCGGATGACGGAAACAATTCCCTCTTAACTAGATTTCTTACGGTACGAAAGTTCTACAATTATAAATACCTTTGCTATAGTGAACTAAGTGGCCAAAATGATTTTTCGCTATAGGGTAACTAATCAAACACTTTCATTTACAACAAAATTGTAAAAGAAGTTTGCCTAATTTGAGCATTGATTTACTATTCCATCACGGAACTTCCGTTGGTAATTACAATCAATAAGCTTCCGCTTATATCTCATACAATCTTTATTAAATTGGCATTTTAATAGGATATTATCAGAAAAATTCATTGTTATCAAAGTGGTCAAATTTGCAAATGCTCTTGCAATGCGAAGTCTCCTTTGCATCTTTAAACAATTAAACATCCATTTCATATTGCTACTGATGTCATCCATCAACTAAGACATTGATTCTCGTTGAACTTTTTAAAGTGCTCAAAGCAATTTCTTCCTTTTCATTAGATGGAATTCGTCTGCAACATCGCAAAGTATTTACCTCCACTAATTCAGAAAATGTCGAAACCTCTTTTTGAAAAGTTCCAAATTTTATGGCGCCCTGCTTTTTCTCTAAAAATAAAGACGATAGTATTCGCTCTATTGTGATTAGATCGTCTTTGAGAAAACTTGCTGCTAAAAGTTATTTTAAATGAATAGTCGATTGCCTGTCAAAGTTATTTCGCCTGATACAGTTAGGTTTTGGTGCATGCGCGTGTGCGTGCCTGGGTGTATTTGAACAGGATATCTCGAAAACTAAAAGTCCTAGGTAAACAAATCAGAAGTGCCACTTTACTCTTGTCATTTTTTGTTTTCTCCGATTTTCTCAAAATCGGGTGTACCGATTTCTATTGAAATTTACCATGTTTCTTACTTATTAAATGCTCTTTCTTATAATCGGGGCGATTTCTTAAAAACTATTCCGGAAACTGAAAAATCGCATTATCTTTATCGTTCACTATAAATAAAATAACTAGGAAATTAAAAGTCCTAGATAAATAAAAATTAATATCTAAGGTCATAATTGCCCTTTTATGCAAAATAAAGAATTTGGTTAAAATCAAATTATCGGAAGTACCATTGTGGTTTCTGGCATATTTGGATATTTCCCGACTTTTAAATTTATTGTGATATTCTTGAAATAGGCTCTAACGACTTCGTTTAAACTTAATACATTTATTCAATATTCAATTCCCTTTTATTTGAACAAATCCGTTTCTCTAATAAATTTCTGCAAATCGAATAATCGGACGTATTTAAAACATTATTTGTGAACAATATATTTCAAAAACTAGACATCGTAGAAAAATGAAATTATATATTTAATTTACAACCGTAGTAGCATTTAACGGCAAGAATTTAGTTATAATCGAACGACTGGAAGTGTCAGTTTAATCTTGCTATTTTTAACCCTTAACTGGTATGGTAGGTTCGTCAACTCTTTCAGGTATGGTGGGTCTTAGGAGACCCTATAATATAAAATTGGGTAAAAATATGCAAAAAATACATGCATTTATTTTTATATATTTATTATATATTTTGAATTACTAGGAAGATACATGCTAAAAAATAGCTACAAAAAACATATTTTTTTGTGTAGCAAGGAAATACACATAAACGTTAATTTTTAAAACAAGCATTTTTAAAAAAATGTGTAAACAATTATAAAGTAAAGAAAATAATCTAAAGAAGTTAGTCAATGTTTTCTGGACCCTTTTTCTACCAACTGTAACAAGAAGAAAAAAAATGGGCTCATGGAAATAAAAAAGTCTAGGCCATTATTTTACCTTAGTATTTATAAATAGATTATTCCACAGCGTAGACACCTTACAAAACTTGTGCTATGCATCTTGCACATGCCCTTGTCATTTTGACACATTAACATCGTCGTCTTTATTTATCAACAGGTAGAGTTTCTCTGGAATCCTGTAGTAGTATTCCAATATGCCGCTATAACAGCATTCGAAGATCTGTTGGAAGGCTTCTTATTGTGGTCCTGTATTTTAAATGATCCATGATGAGGTTCCCTTCAACTGATATAATGAACGACCGCCTACCCATTTGTTTATCATTATCTACATTATAAATAATATGAGCATTGACACCCATCATATTCATCATTGAAGAAAATGTTGTTAAAGGCCAACGCCTACTTCTCCGACCCACATTATAACAAGCACACTTCTGATCCAAACTATCCACTCCCCCTTTTTTGCGTTATAAAAGTCATTTCTTATGATTGTATCTGTATGGTGGAGAGATGACAACATTATAACGGCTTTGCGCTTTTTCGGTGCATACAATAATATGGTGAGATCTTTTGCAAAGCAAAATATTGTTGATAACACTGCTAGAAACTCTGTAAGAATTTCTTTCTTGTTCTTCTGCAAAGTTTCTGTATATGTTAATCCACATTTTCTTCATTCTGTTACAAGTTGTACTGACGAAAACTAATTATCTACAGTAATATTGCGGTTGCTATTTACAATTGGTTAGACAAATTGTAACATATTAAGCTTAGGTACTGACAATTTTCTTGGGTTAGGAAAAGTATCGTTACCGTATATATACGTTCAGTAAATAATGGGTCCTGACATCACACAAACACATGACCTTCAACTCATATTTATTGGGCTTGCTGGGCATATACATTTATATCTATACTTTGCCCTGGACCTGACAAGCATCTCATAACAGTTATATACTCAGCACAAGTATAATTTGACTGCGAATTAAATATCCTCAAATTAAACAATTCTGATATGGCAATACGTTTGTTTCCATTATTTATCCTTTTCCTTCGTGTAGTACTGTCATCAAAACATAAAGCTGTACATAAAAAGCAAACGTTACACGAAATATATCGCTTCCCATGAGATTATTGACCCATAGTGAGCTTACATCCTCATGGTTGGATTTAAATGAATCGAACAACAAAAGAAGGCTTACAAAAGCCTTCATTTCGGCTTATTCAACGTGGTTTGTAAATTGACAAGACAAAACATAACCGCAATAAGAAGCTGCCATTTCTGAAATTCGCTCGTTAGTATATTGTACTACAATATCTAACATGTGCTCATTAAATAACAAATTCCAAGTATATACAAGATTTTTTTGGTTTATTCCTATGAACCTCACCTATTTCAGCAGGAATATGAGATCCTATTGTGTTCTCAGCTCAGGTTTATCAACATCTAGGAGGACTCTTCGACCACTTATATTTATTATTCGTAAAATAATATGGCGCGCTTTTATCAACTTCTTCCTTCGTTATATTGTTCACGAACACTACTTGTTCCATAGTATTTTCACAAGAATATTCGTCTTCGTTTTTTTCGTCCGACTTTTCTACCTCACTGCCAGTTTCATGAGCACTAAATTCACTCTAACTTGATGAATACTCACTAATGTAAACATCTTGAACCTCCAACTCTAGTTCAGCATGCGTTAAAGCGCTTTTATTATCCATCACGTAAATATTAAAAAAATCTTCCTACGGTATGGTGGGTCACTTTTGACAAGTACGCCCGCATAATTCAGAAACAAGAACCAACTTCAACCAACTTAGGTAAGTGACTGATAAAGCATTATAATTTAGAAGAACTCACGAAAGCGCAAAGCAGTGTTGTAAACATAGCACAACGAAAATTACTGAAGTAAAGTCACTTGGGTCAGCATTGACCTATCATACCAGTTAAGGGTTAAGTTTTATGCGATTTTGTCGAAAATGCTTCTAACATTTTTTTTAAAACTTACTTCGATTCTTACGTCTTCGATGCGCTTTACGCGAACTCTTCGGTTTCTCTGGAAAAAATGGCGTTGTTCATACGTTTTGTATATTCAGTAATTTGGACAGGTGACCGTTGCAATTATCGTTCCGAAAATACGTATAAATTAATATTTTAGTGACTTTCGTACGTTAATTAATCTCTATTGACATTTTGTTTAAATTGACAAACTATTTATGTTCTTACATTAAAATTCATATACATATAAATCTTTAGTGTAAGTAATTTATATCAATAACTTTAAATTAAATTTAAAATACCTAAGAGAAAGTCGTGGGTATCTCATAGCAACTTTGTTTTCAATTGTTTTATATACTTAATCTTACTGACAATATCCTTGTTGTTTCTTTGCATATACTCACAAATGTAGAGCTGGACTATTACCGTTAAATGAATGAGATATAGACGCAGCACTAGATGCTACAATTAGAAATTAGTATTTATATCCTGAAAAATATTATTTACTACGTCGATTAAGTAGTAATTGTACTTATCATAATTACTGGTCAGCGTATTACTAAATAAACAAAGCAATAAACAAAAATTTAATGTAACCGTTTTAAAACTTCGTTTACATGCAGTTTCAACCTGTGCTTAAGAAAGTTTCAATGATCTTTTCAAAAGAATTAAGAATTTACCTAACCGTATTTTGTTTACATTCCTTTATGTAATCGTGGGCAAAAATCGGGTCAAGTTTAAACAAATAATTGATTAATAATTAAACAAATTTTTACATAAACAAATATTCAGTAAATTGAAATAAGATCGTAATTATGACAATACATTAAATGTCAGCCTATTAAGAAGAATCTGGGTCTCGCAAAGAATTTCTTTTTGCGATTCTTTAAATTGATTTGGTGAAAGTTGCTACCCAATTCAATTTGGTTTGAATCGTGTGAGTTGCCCTTTTTGGATTTTTAAAGAACGCTGTAGTCGGACTCCCACCTTGAACTTGATAGTGAGATCATTTTATCAGCTAACCATTCTTTCTACCTTTACGACGCATTTACACTGGACACTTGTTTTGATTACCTAATAGGTCAAAACTCAAACTCAAAAGACCTCCATTTCTGGTGATGCAGGCTCTTAGATTCTCTTAGAGTTTCCATGACAATAAATTTTGTCTTCACCAATCGCGTGTCTTCAAAAGTATGTCTATTCTTTTTTATTTAAAATTCGTTAAGTTTTCCACGATTTGTTGCAAATTTTATTTTAGAATTTTTCTGGTTATTTTCCGTACTTACTTATGTATTTATTACGGGTTTTAAAACTTTATTGCCGCATGTCTGAATTTAGGAATTTGTTCTCTGTCGGCGTCTTAAAGCTTGTAAACGTTAATCACTTTTTGTACTTTTACGAACACTAATTTTAAGGAAATATTTCAGATTTACCTTTATTAATTAAAACTATAATATCTTCTTATGTTAACTACAGGTTAATTAATTATTTAATTAATGTGTAATGAACAATATTATTAAGTAAAAGTTATTTTTTTATATCAAATAGCAAATAAGGCAATAATAATATCTGGATATCGTTTATATTTAAAGTATCAGTAAATATCCTTAATCATTTTTAATTTAGTAATACATAGACAGATACCATCTTAAACGTAATGGAAAATCATTTAGTTTACCGTATATAAAAGGGAGATACCGTGCTCCCCTAATTACTCTATTAAGATTTAACCCTAGTCGAGTTCCATAATCGCAATTCACTTAACTCCAGCTTGTTAAGTGCTTATTAAAAGCGTTGTTATAATTTAAGTATTTTCGTTTATTTCATCTGGTGGTTACTCCATATAATCTTCTCTACTCTTTTTACTATAATTAATACGTATTGTAAAATTTTATTTTATTTATTATTTTCTAAACCTATAATGAAGCTCGAAATCGGAATTATTAAATAAATATTGCAAACATAACCAATCATGTTTTGTTTTAACGGATATTACAAATAAGGTGAAGTTTATAATTTAAACGCTAGTGTTTATAAACGTTATACATACTTCAATAAACTGAAATAATGTTAATTATGTAGTTATATTGCTAGACATGATTGTAATGTATAGTGCTTTTGAAAATAATATTTTAAGCAGTTTCAATTAATAACTTAAGAATTCTTCACATATTTTATTAAATTCTTTAATTTTTATTCACATTGGAAATTCTAGGATCAGCAACTAAAGGATAATTGATAGACTTTTCAGGAATCTTATTCCTTTGATTGATTAGGCGGTCCATGTTCTTTAACTTGGGACGTGAAGATTAAGTAGTATACGAATGAAGCTTCAAAATATTTATTTATTTATGAATTGGTTCTTGGGGCTTAATTAGTTTCAACTTTTTGTTTTATTCCATCATTAGAAGCATAATTAATGTTTTTTAAAAAATTTTTTTAAACAAATAGATCTCGTCATTTAAGTGTGGACTCACAAATAGATTTATCTGTAGCAATGTTAGTTTTGTTAGCAGTGGATTTTTATTTGTGCATTATGATATCCATTAATTCTAAAATAAAAAGTAGGGACCTTTTCAAAACAGCATATGCTAGATATCCCAAAATAGTTGAGAGAGTGTCGTTGTAAATTGTGTCGTTACAGATGCGATACAAATCGTAGATAAGACGTAAATAAGGATTGAGCGCCATGCCATTTTGAAAAAATGAAAGTAGTATACAAGTATTTATTTTAGAGAATTTTTCGACAATGCCCTGTATGTAAATGGCGAAATTTTATAGAAAAGGAATTAAACGTTAAAAGAAACTTAAATTAGGGTATAATCAGAAGTGCATTTAAAACTTTCTGCAAGCACTCTGTAAAAATTGATCAAAATTATCGAAATTAAGTTAATTAACTAAAATTCAAAGATCAACAGTAATATAAGATATTTTTCAGTTTAGAAGGCAGTTTAACAGAAATAATGAGGAAATAGCAATTTCTTTAATAAATAACAATTAATTTAATAAATTTAATTTGTTGTGGATTTCAAGACAAGTAATTTAAAAAACTAAAGTATGATTACATTAATTATAATCTTAGCTAACCTCTGTTGATGTAGAGAACAAACTACTAAGTCGAACGAAATGAAATTCGAAAATTTAAAATTCTCTATAGGTAAATTATGCTTCTAATTATAAAATAAAATAGGTAGCATAATGACGAAAATTATATATCTTAATGAGTGAAGTTAGGTAAATCGGCCGAGGGATATCAAATTAAAATACGTATCCAGATTCTTTAACTAAACGTTAATGATTATTTATCGCTATAACGTGAGTGAAGTCTGCAGATTTCTTTCGAGCATCAAATGAGTCAAAAGGGACAATAGAAATATATTAGGGAAATACCGTGGTATTTTCACAAAAAAATTGCAGCGGGTTGTAATGAGTAATTAGTGCACAAAATAAAATCAATTCAAAGATAAAAATTTTATATTAAACAAAAATTTGATAATTATACATTAGTAACAAATACAGAAGTTATGTACAATCACTATAAACATAGTACCCATTGAAATATCAACACTTTATTTAGAAATTATATACTAAAAGTAACCGATATGTTATATCATTCAAATTAAACTGACATGCTTCTGACGTATTTTTGGACAGTTACATAAAGATGTTACAGTATAACTCTGTTATAATGAACTTGGAAATTGCAAGCATTTTGTTCGTTATAAGCGATAGTTCACTGTATCAAACCATTGAAAAGGCACGTTAGCGAACTTACACAAGCTGCAAATTAAATCGAATACAGATTTGTATAGAATCCCGTCCAAATAATTTCTTTTCGGCGCACTTCGCATTGCATCAGTGAAGTGCAACATAGTTTACTTTAATTGAAAAATGTATGACCTGCCGAAAGTGATCGAAAGCCCAAATTACCACAAGTTCAGCAAAATTTCCGCTAACCCATCCAATGCGAAGCGCGACGAAGTAAAATCCTTCGTAGGAGATTTTGCTTTTACAATTTTTATTGCTTCTCTTCACCATACAGAACTGCAGATATAAACCGATGTATATTCGAATACATGCAATAAATCTCATGCAACATTTTCCTTCACATGGTATGATTTAAGGTAGCTTTACAGAACTTTTGACAATTTCGATGACCTTCGATCACCTACGGTAGATCCTGGAGGGGTAGTTTGTACATATCTCATTTAAAGATAATTATATGTAAGCGTAACACCACGCATAGGTTGGTATGCATTTAAAGGTTACGGTGCGCTGCGCCACATTTCACCAATGAGTAAGTATAAGCTTTTCATGTCTGACGGAATTCTTAAGACGTATTTTAAAATTCCCTTATCAGTCTCTACAAACGTTTGCCTAATGCAAGTAAATAAGTTTATTATCTTCTTTGTTGATTAGTTCTCAAAATTAGTTAGTCTTTTCAAATTAAATTCGTTATAAACGATCGTATAATCTAATTTACAATAACCAAGTATTCGTTATTTCCAACTGTTCGGTATAAATATGTTCGTTAAATCAATCACAAAATGTACGTTAATAAATGTAAATTAGCTCGTGACTTGATAATTTATTCGTTATAGGGGATAGTTCGTTATATCACGGGTTCAGTATAACAGAGTTATACTATATGTATATCCAGTTTAGGACACAGCCGTCCAAAATTTATGTTATGATCTGATCAGCTTATATTACATACTTTATTTTATAAAATGAAATAGTTACGTCATCATTAAACCAAAGCCTACGCTAATAGATCCAACTTGAACTATATCAGTTAGGAATGAACCTTTAGGGAAAAGACAATGTCGTTGGTAACCGCGTGTACACTATTGCTAGATTCTGTTTTATTACACTTATAGTTTTCTTAAAACTTTAACTCGTATACAAAGTACCTAAATCGTTACATCGACAATCTAAAGAAATGATGGCATCCCTAATCATCTATATTGAAGGTAAGCGCAATTTTGAAGTACCTTTTTTACCTTTTAGTACGGTTAGAAAAGAACCCACAGCTTATTGCCTGTCTTTTCGATGCGTAGTAGGTACGGTAAATGTAGTAGTATAGAACTTATTCATTTGCTTTTATTCATAAGGAGTAGATGCATGATTGTTGTCAAAACTATTCGACCACTATTTTTCACAATGACTCATTTTGTTTGACTTTTACGCATCTCAAGCATCATCCTACAAAATTACGTTTGTATGTGCTTAAAGTTGTTTGTATAATTTTATTCAATGAAATGTCAAGTTTTTGGCGAGGTGTTTTACAATTAAATCTAGCAAGCATTAGCCGTATTTTGTCTAATGTAATCCAAGCAAAAAAGTCCATTCAAAGTATAAGAAAGGTACATTTTTGGAGGTAGCTAAAGTCAACTTGGGCTAATATTGAAATCAAGAATTAAAAAGTTTTATTACTTTTTGAAGCGGAAGATATACTTAGACAAAAACAAAAGTGCATAAATCCACCCATTTTTCACATGAAGAGATTAGTGGTACTTCCAAAGGAAAACAAAATACGATCTGCAAAAAATACAAAGCATTTACCCTTATCGAAATCAGAAGTAAGTCAATTTAGTTCCCCCTAGCCAATGCTAGGAGTTCTTCAGAATAACAACACCATTTCTGGTCCGGAAAGTGACAGACTCCCACAAAATGGAAACTCGGAATTTAAATAAAAACAATGTGATCACGAACATTTCTTTCTGTCGTTACAAAAAACCAGATGATAAACAAAAATTCAAATAAACTCTAGAAGCCTGAGAATATAAATCTAGCATAACGCTAAGGAAATCTAGCACAGTGGAAGAACATCGCTCAATATGAATCTGGCGATAGCATAATATTAACCTGTCAAAAATGTTATTGATAAAAAAAATGGGAATCATGTACTCATATTATATACACATGGTCGTACATAAAAATTGGAAACGAACCCAAAAAGTAAATACTTCGTTTTTACATCAGAGAAGTGGGAATAAATCGCAGTATATAGTATTCGTTGAAAAACAGAAAACACGATAAAATTAATTTAAAAACAAATTGCTTAAAATAAGAGCTCCTTCTTCAATCGAAAAAGTAAAGGTCTTCAAATGTGCTATAAGAAAACGCTCAGAACATGTCCACATATGATAACAAATTCCCTGAAATAAATTTCCCATTTAAAAGAAACGAGCAGAAAACGTAAATTAATGTAACTTTTCTTTAACAAAATTGCAAATATATAAATACAAATCATCCAGTAAAGAAAGACTAGTCTGAATAGATCTCCACCAGAAGCAAGCTAACTTAGACAGAAACCTACACTGAAAACATTAATAAAAAGATCTAGCAACCTTACAAAAACGAATAAAAAATTAATAAAAAGGAATACCATTTACCACAACTTAAAGAAGTGGTAAACATTCCTAGCCCCATCCTTCGTTAGGAATTGTCGATAGCAATTAAGTGTCTCCGGCTAGTGAAGAAAATCGTCTCTCTAAAGTTAAAGTTAAGCAATTCCGCTCGTTCTTTAATCAGCAAGGTTTACCAAAAACCTGCTTAGGTCAAGGAGAAAACGATTTCCATAATAGAAGAAAAATATTTTGGGTATCTTCCTTAAAAAAGAACAAAGAAGTCGGGTATACTCCTGCACCGACTCCTACATCGCCAAGTTTACATCCTAGTCATTCAAAAATCAAACGGGATTATGAGAGCGAAGAAGAAACCCGTCTCCTAAATACAAATGAATAATAAATACTTAAATTAAAAGTTATTGTTTACAACTTGAAAGTAACCAGTTTGGAATGAAGTTGGTTTAATTTTCGATTATAATCATATTTACAAGAAACGGCATTTTTTATAGTTTTAAGTATTTGAATGATTTTGATACTTCGCTATTAAAAACATTCACTGTATAATTGACCGCGTTAAAAACTTCAAAATTGTCATGTTATAGGATTAATAAATACACAGCCAGTTTAAACTCACATATTAGTGATTGGATATTATTATATAGTTTTAACAAATTATAATCCTATCGAGTTATTAATAACGAAATTACAATCAATAATTGCGAACGACTCTATTTCGCTCATTTGAAGAGATATTCAAAATATTCTTTCTACTTATTAT
This sequence comes from Phrixothrix hirtus, assembly GCA_024586415.1. Lineage (NCBI taxonomy): Eukaryota > Metazoa > Arthropoda > Insecta > Coleoptera > Phengodidae > Phrixothrix > Phrixothrix hirtus. The sequence continues at coordinate 12,726 of JAHWXV010073646.1, forward strand.
ACAGGTAGA
>JAHWXV010073659.1:0-13853 GCA_024586415.1 Phrixothrix hirtus
TTATTGTATGTGTGCATGCAGTGGTTGTGAAGGTGGAGATTTGTTAGTGGTTTTGCCTACCCCGTTAAGGGAATGGCGTGATGGGTAGTAGTAGTAGTAGAAATATACTAAGTTTTAAAAAAAATTGTTATAGTCGATTTCATGAAAATTGCGAAAAACGAATATTCGGAAAATGTCTAAAAATCACAGAAATAAAGTGGAACTTCCGGTTGTTCGATTTTAACCAACATCTTGATTTGGCAGTCAAAGATAGTTATGACCCCAAATACAAATTTTCATTTGGCTAGGACTTTTAGTTTCGTAGCTATTTTATTTGGAATTAACGGTGAAGGTACTTCCGGTTACTCGATTTACGGAAAATTTGATGAGAAACAGCGCAAACTATATGAAAGAACTTCTATGAGTTTTGAAAAAATCGTTAAAACTGATTTCGAGAAAATCACGCAGAGCGAAAAATTTGGGAAATATCTAAAAATAACAGAAATAAAGTTGTACTTCCGGTTATTCGATTTTAACCAAGTTCTTGATTTAGCATGGGGAGGTAGTTTGGATCAGAAATGTAAATTTTCATTTGTCTAAGACTTTCAGTTTCATAGTTATTTTATTTACAGTTAACGGTAAGAGTACTTCCCGTTACTCATTTTACGGAGAATTTTGTGAGAAACCGTCTTAATTATATCAAAGGACGTTACATTCAATAAATTCAATAAATTTCAAAACAATCGTTACACCCGATTTCGAGAAAATCTCAAAAAACCAAAAAATGACAAGTGTCAAGTGGCACTTCCGCTTTTCTGATTTTAATTAAATTTTTGCAGTCACGTGCCTAGGTAGGTATAAACTTAAGTATGAAATTTTGTTTATATACGACAGACACACTGTAACAATTTAAATTATAGTTTTGATATTAATTCGGGAATTCTATTTTTCGTATTTCGTTTTAATCTGTTTGGGTACCGTTGACTTCATTTTTACCTTTGTCGCGGCACTAATAAATGTTGAGGTGCAGGTATCGCAGATAGACAGAGTGCCGCCGCGTTGAATGTGATTCGCGCAACGTACGAATAAGGTTGCTATGTTAGCGCATTTTAGGACACCTGTGTTGCGCACAGGTTAAGTTATAGGGCGAATGATCTCTTGTAGATTATGTTGTTATGTGGTGTTTCTTTCTTTTTTTTACATAGTGTTTTGGGTACGGGACATGTTATGTCACGATCATTTTTTCATTTATTGGTTCATGGTGAAAGGGATGGCTCTCGCGATGTAGCGCGCCTTTTCTTGGAATTTACGACGGAATCCCGTCGTATATTGTAAATATTTGAAGATTTGGATTTATCATAACTAATTTGGAGATTTGGATTTACGGTAATTATTTTGGATAAATGCTTATGGTACATCTGTAAAAAGGATGGGAAGTCAGTAGCGGCGATAGTTGGTATCCAGCCGGCTTCCGAATCCGTTGGCGAATTTATATCACCTAGGAACTGCTTAGAAATTGCCATTACGTTTACTAAGAGTTCCGGCCCCATATTTATGAACCTGGAGTCCCGCTGGTTGGGCGGCAATCAAACTACACCCCGTCGCGGAAGGTCAGTGGCTAATTACTTATTTTCATTTGTACCATAAACATCACATATACCTTTTGTAATTATAAATATATCTTTTGGGTTCATTTATTTAATTGCATACGTTGTAACATGTTCTAAAATTTCATTTGAATCAGTGATAGGTACAATTTGCTTTTCAGTAATGTAAGATTGATTTTATCAATGTTTAATATTTTTGATAGTTGAGAAAAAAGAGAGTTCTATTTAAATAATGGGTCTAGGTTTCTTTTATAAAATTAGTCTGTTATATAAGAGCTAAATTTTGTTTATAAAAGTAATTCTTTAATTAAGTATGCAATTTTGATCGTCTTTAGCGAATAAAATATTTTTGTATGTTGTATTATTGGGGTGTTGCGTAATTCGATTTATTGCAACAGGTTTAAATTAGGCAACTTTATTTTGCCCAACATCAATTATCTCTACGGTCACCTGGAGAAAGAAATACTTATTTAATTAGGCTGGAATATTTATGAAAACGTTCTTGTTCTAAGAAATATCCGAGGCGTTTGTAGGCCATGTTGTCGTACCGCACAGATAGCGATAAGGGCATGCTTGTCGTCTTCTTATATGATTTGTAGTCATTTTAGGAAACATTTTTACAAACTTGCCGGACTTTCCTTTTTCAATTGTTTAATTAATTAATTACTCAGATCAGTTAATTTTTGATGTCATTTTACTATGTAACTTACTGTAAGATTTATCTTCGTCAATCTTATTTGTTATTTAACAATTGGGCATTCTGTGTCATACGGTTAATTACAATAAAACCATTTATCCAATAATTATGTTGTATTCCTTCGTCCACGTACAGATGACGATTTAGGTACTAATTTATTTGGAAAAGTACAATACTTTCGCTGTTTAAGTTGTTACTCCCTTTTCCTTTTTTTGACGGTTAAATAAATTGTTTTGATGGTAGTACTAATTAGTAATCCTTTTTATTAATTAATTGAAACAGCGTGGCGCATTATTTTTTTTTGAACTTAGTAATTTGTGGAACGAATAGATTACAATCCAGTTGCGATATAATTCTTTAAATTTTATTGTCTTGGAAAGTAAATTAGGATTCTCTACGTGAGCTTGACTAAACTTCTGGAAGCCGTTTAAGTTGCCGACATCCCTTTTGGGCAGAGGTGTACCTAGGATCGTACTTATCGTGGACTCACCCATTTCTACCGTTAGGAAAATTGTCGAAGCCAGACCCCTTATTTTTCTTACGTCACTTTGGTAAGTATTATACGCACCTGTTTAGAGGTGCGATCCTCAGTACGTTATTTTCCATCTAATAACCTGGAAAGTTTACAACACACACACATACACACACACACACACACACACACACACACACACACACACACACACACAGATGGACGGACGCACATATATACACACACAAACCAATTTTCAAAAACATAATTTTCGTACGCAGGGGACCCGAAAACGTGGAATTCCACTAAAATTTTGATATCGACAAATTATATATAAGCCCTAGCAGTGCTTTAAATGTTACTAGGCAACTTGAGTTTCTTTCTGCTTCAACCACAGCAATAGCTTTTCATATTCTTTAAAATAGGCATCTCTGGATTTAGCAGGAATTAGATTTTGCTCAGCCTCAGTGACTAACTTTTCGATTTCAGGTGAAACTTCTATGTTATTTGTATTCATTTTTAAATAACTATCAAACAAGGTTGTAAAAAACAATTGCGATGTACAAGGCTAATGCCTGTGAAAATGTCAGGTGTCCTACTTCTAATAAAAAATGTCATTGATGTAATTTAGATGTTTAATTATATTTCTTTTATTTGGCAAATAATTATGCAGGTATAATAAAAAATAGCATATGCTACACATGTATAAGTGTTTTTAAAGCACTTGCAACGGTAAGGGCACTCCGATTACGCGTCGTTCCCTTAAACCAGTTGCGCGTGCTTTAAAGACCGGCTTATACACTTGTATCATAATATACTATTATTACTCTTAGCAAACCTATCTTTCATATCTATTGTAAGATCAACCCGGGACATAATATAAATATAAGTAAAAAATAACATTAATTACGAGTCGCCACCCGGTATACTTATGTATCCTCTGAAAGCGGTTACTTGAGACCAAGCTTCTTGAGGCCCATTCCAAATATTTCCTTGCCGCCCGTGAAGAGTTTGATGATTCGGTGGAAAACAGTATCCATATAACTATTTTTTGATGGAAAAGAAGAGGAAGTCCCAGGGTACCAAATTTGGTAAGGTGGATCCAGTAACAATTTAACTCCGTATGGAAAAGGAAATCTGTATTTCTTCCTGCTGAATGCGCGGAAATATTGTCAAAGTGCCATTGCAAACCGCTCAAACTTCGCTTTGTCGTTTTACACTCACTTACCATTCAAATGAACTTTTACCGGTGACAGCTCACTTTCAAAGCATCAAATCGTTAATTGTTGTTTTGTTTCGGTATAATAATAGGTGATCTAACACTATACAGCGACATAAAATGGTATAAGTGGTAAATGTAGCGAATCTTAGACGCAGTGCTGTAGCAGCAGCGCAGCTTGTGAAATGTAGCGTAAAAATGTAGTGCAAAATTTTATGCTAGATGTTAAATCGTAAGTGAGAGAAACGTCAAACATATGTTGTTTACTGCGACGTTTAATTACCTTAATAATTGTTTAATTAAAAATCTAGTGACCAATAAATTTCTAACTGTTTGAGTTGTAGGCCCAGGTAGTTGCGACCCCATATTTACAAAAGAATCGATGACTCTGAAAAGTAAATATATATTTGTTTCTAATGTGGGTCTAAAACCTAAATTTAGAGATAGAAAATTCAGTTTATTTATTAAACACAGTAAATATCATGTACAATAGATGAAACCAAAAATCAATTAGATTAAGTGCACAATTAAGAGAATCAGGCTTTGTTCGCTTCATTAACTTTATTTCAAGTACTTAATACAGGTTACCCTTTATACAAAATATCATTGATTGATTATAACCAATCCAACTTTTGAATTAAAAAAGATGTCTTTGTCGTAAGGAATGAAATAATTCCTGTTTATTCACATTTTTCGTTATTTAACTTTAGTTTACGTTAATTTTCGTGTGAATGATATCTTTGAATTTAATGGATTTGTTCAAATGTATGGCGCGCACCAAATAATTTTCTTCGCCTTGCAATTTCAATTGAAAAGCAAATGTTTGGAATGTTCCCTCAAATGGGCCTCCATCTTGCAGTTGTCCGTTTATTGAACTTGATAAATCTGGGCTGTACCGTCTTATGCAGTTTATTATCGATAAGGCGATGACTGTTTATCTGACACTTCCGTTGTTTGTTCGTTGTACTACTTTGCACTTAGTTCCTGTAACTAATTGACTGGATGTCACCGTAAGATTGGTCATCACCTAAAGATTGGATGCCACCAAAACACGCCGAGTCAGTAGAAGTTACCCCACTCTGGCGTTTCTAAGACGACCGATTTGTAACTCGTGCTTTTATCAATCATGTTATGTCATATTAAACTGATTCTGTTTCACTTCACTTGTTTTTAAAAACGTTATTTGTCAAGTATGTCTTCCATTCATATTTGATATACGTGAGTTGAACGGTTTAAATGTTTCTCGGCACGATTTGAGACGAAACTGTTTTCAGACTCTGTCAAATTATGGAGAATCCATCGTGAACATTTGTACATCCAAATGTTTATGTAAAATTTTATATATTTCTGGTCGATACCTAAGGATGACTGAATTTTTCTTTAAGTTACATGGCGATCCGCATTTATCATTTCTCGAACGAATCAATGCTTTTTGCTGTTCCTGATATAGTCGGTAGGTCTTCACGGACTTCACAACTAAGGTTACTTCGACCGAATTTAAATTCTTGATACTCCGAAACACTGTTATTCTTGTGGCGCCTCATCACCTAAAGCAGTTTTTAGATCGGCGATACATTCATTTTCACTTTTTTCGATAAAACAAAATTATTGGTTGAAAATGTTTAGGACTTAATTCAGGTTTTTTTCACGTTTTATTTACTTTAAAATTACTCTGTAATAAAAATGCTCTATATACACCTCTTCTGTTACAGTTGTTTGTTAGTAGGGATATTCAACTTTACGAATATGGTATGTAAATTGTCCTGCGAACTGTAATATTGCCAAATCTCGAAATTTAAGCACGATCCCTCGCATAGTAGTGACGAAATTTAACGTCTAGCATGCGGCATCTAGCACTTTAAAGCTAGATCTAGCACCTCTCTAAACGTTTAATCCGGTTGCTGACAGTCAATTGATTCACCAGCTATATTCAACTTTAACCTAGAATTTTGGTGCTGCATCTAATAAAAGTTATTGAATTCAATATTGGGGTTTTTTATTAATGTACAGGTGTATATAGAAGGATTTTGTACTGTTACCATGATTTCAATTGATTTTGTTTAGTTTTGACAACATAGTTTGGCTAAACTGTTGAAAATTATGTCTTCTAAAGAATTATAATTAAACGCTTTTGTAATAAAAATGTTGAATTTGTTGTAACAACGTAAGACTTCATCGACAGGTTTGGGAAGAATCTTTATCAAAGTTTCTAGTGGACACATTCAAATTTAGCGAACACTAGGCTACCTCGAGTTGATGGACCTATTCGTCATGATAAGCAAATTTCTGTTTTATGAAGACTAGGCGGTGTTAAATAATCATTAAGGAATAATTAAAATTTGAAGAAAATTGTACAAGGTGTGCCGATTTCCTTAGAGCAAAAGCAGAAAATAGTTCCAGTTACTACACGCCTTTTAATATGCTTGAACAAAAAGAAACATTGCTGAACAATTTGCTCATTTGTGATGGAATTTTGGATTCATTATGTTGTCTCAGAAAGCAAGCGATCAAGTTTATACTAATGCGTCACATTTATCGATTATGTGACTGATCTTTGCTCCCCGAATGCTGCATATTATTATCAACTGTTGTTCGAAAAGTTTAAGTGTAGTTTTTGCGCAAATAGACGTAAACGACCAGAAGTATCATTATCCATCAAGATGTCACGAATCCTCATACTGCTCAACTGACTAAAAACATCTTGACAGAACTGCATTGGAAAACAATTTTCCATACTGCATATAGTTCTGATTTCTCATACAATTTTCATTTGTTTGCACCATCAAAAGGAACTTTGGAAGTTGTCAAATTTGAGGAAGATGAGGCTATCAAGAACTTTATACAAAAATTTTATAAAGAAGCAGTTATGAATCTGCCAGGAAGATGGCGGCATTGTAAAGAGCTGCAAAGGGGATATGTCGAAAAGTAACACAAGCTTATTTGGAAAGTATTATAGGTAAGTTCCGGGTTAACTTTGAATATATCTTTAGATTTTCAAGATTTGTTACCCATTATCACATTATGTACAGTTCTTTTAATGATGTTTTATAATTTATCTAGCATAAAATACCCCAATCCATCCTAGCAACTTTTTGATCTGACGTTAACAGATGAAGCATCTATTGAAGACAAAGTTCGTGTGGGTGAATAATCTTTCGAGCTGCTGTTGAATTAATCTTCAGATATGCTTCAGTCTCAATAAACATCACACGGCGATCATTTTTCGCCATTTTATTCATAGATTGTTCCATCGGTGACTGCAATTGGACATCAACCAGCACTTAATCCACTTATGGGACTAGCCCGGAAATATTTACATTTCGCAAATCATTTAAATACTGCAAGGTGCAAAAGGACAGATTCCTCAAAAGTAATTTTTAAAAAATCAAAACATTGTCGTTGCGATAAGCCCTTCTTATGGTCGTAATAAGCTATCGCATGAAACTCGCATTTCTGGAGTTCACACACTATACGTCTCGCTTACTAGCTCAAGCAGAACTGACATAATAAATGTGCAACTTACCTTATTTGACAATTATCAGCGTCGGTTGTTCCCTTTGTAAACTAGATCTCAAGCATCTAAACAATTCCTATATGGCCCTTGTATACAAATTTATCCAAATAAATTTATTTCTCATAACCAATGCTACTTTTATAAAAAAAACAAACATTTAAATACATTCTGCACATTAAAGGATTATAGTTGACAATGCCAAAGTTTAACAAAAACAAAATGATTGAATATTCTAGTACTAGTAGAATGGCTGATAGTAACGTTCCCATAGTTGAACGTATATATTGGGCAAGGCTTCTTGGGCGCGGTGTACATAACGAAACGATGTTCTCAAGCACTCATACACTTTTCTGAAAAACCACCTCTTCAAAAAGTTTGTTTCTATTATTGAGGAACCTGCAATAATGTGAACCATTGAGATAGAAGCAACTGTCCTCAACGAAATGAAAAAATCTCAAACCAAGTCACTAAAATGTTGCTTCTGTTTTGAGTATATGTATTTTGATGATTTGCCAACATTTGAAAGATCAGCAGATTCATACGTATCACACGAATAGTTAAAGAACTTTCTCAGTAAGTAGCCTATTGTAATTGTTTACAAAGAAGCTGAAAACTATTCAAATATTTTTATCAGATCACTTGTTTATGGGTAACGCACGGTTTCCACAATCTTTCATAATGGTCATTTATAGCCGGAAAAAGTACACATACAATAAATTAGGCTGGAATTACGGACGGCTTCATACTAGACCGCATATTTTTCTATTTTAAACATGATGCTCTAAACATTGGAGACATTTTGAACACGCGCTACTTGTTTTTGGAAAACATCCGTTAACAGTAAGGTTTCTAATATGGTTTGTACATGTGGTGTAAGCTATATTTCACTCATCATTGTCTAGGTTAATACCATTCGTATGATTAAATTGGGCATACAGTACACACAACCACGAATCTATTAAATTGTTTCTTTTCGGGGTGCTAGAAACCTGAAATTGAAAATTAGGAATACTTTAATAGAATACAAGTATAATGCTAAATCATTTGTATTATACCTGACATATCTAAAATAATGATAAAACGTTTACAGGATTGTATTGAAGTTGTAGCTGCGCTCTTTGAAGTTATTATTTGAACTAACATTTTTCAACCTTTTGCGATTTTTTCTATTATTGGAAACTGTTATAAACTGTTTTAATAAAAAATGCAACACCTATTACTTGTTGATAGATTTTATTGAAATTTTTACGGAAGTTGTATTATCACATAATAGTAAATTGATTAAAACTCCAACAAGAAACTTCAGCGCTATCTTCATTTTTATCGTACATCGTTTTCTGATAGTTGTCTAGGTACCAAATAACGAATAAATTTTTTTATCAATTGCGTTGTCAAACTCGCATCAAAACTATTTGTCAACCATGCCTAGAATGCCACAACGTGCTAATTTGTGCCAAGTGATTTTGAAGGAGGACGAATCACTGGTATGTTAGAGACTGGATCTTTATTTTGAGTAATTGCTAACCATGTAAGCCAAAATTTAGCTATGGTGTTAAGATATTGGTCAATATGACCTGACAAAGGATTCCATGACCGTGGGTGTGAATATGAACGTCATACGTCAACTACTGGTCGTGATGACCGGCATCTAGGAATTTTGGCTTTAGGAAACGGGATTTCGACAACACGTAACGTCGGAAATCATTGGATGGGAGGTATCGGATACAGAATGCCAATTATAGTCATATAGAGCAAGATCTTTTGGGAGTCGTTTGCGCAAACCATTTTTATGCCTGCCACTTACACCACGATATCGTAAACGAAAATTGTAGTGGCACAATAATCTAATAAACTGGGTCATAAATTGCACCGGTTAATATTCAGAAATGAGTCTCATTTTTATTTGTGGGCCCATGATGGACGTAAGAGAGTTTGCCGATTACGTGGAATTCTCTGTTCAAGGGCATGCTTTCTTAACTTCAATTATCTCAGTTTAAGTTGAAATCTGTTGTGATAGTAGATCATCTACTAGTTTCATTCCGGGACGTTTGAATAGTACCTGATATATAATGAACGTGCTGGTACCCGATGCTGTACAATATCTTCGAAGCTTGGCTAATACAATTATTCGTCAAGATAATGCTCATCCCCATACTGCAAGTGCTACAATACGCTATCTGGAAGAAGCTAACGTAGCAGTTCTTCCGTGATTTGCGTTGTTATTTAATCCCTCACTGACCATGCACCCCAGGGACATGGTCAGTCGAAAAATAAGTAATTCACCTCGCCCCCCTGCTAATATTTACATGAGCTTAGGTTTCATATCTAAGAGGTATCGGAAGGACTTCCACAACCTAATCTTGATTACCCCGTTCAGAAACCATCACAACGAGTAGTTGAGAGCATAGGAAATAGGACGGAGGCACTCATTATTATAACAGTTTTCGTTGCTTTTATTATTTTCCTTTAAAATTTAAATCATTTTACTATCCCATGATAATACAACTTTTATAAAAATTTCAATAAAATCTATCGACAAATAGTAGATGTTGCATTTTTAGTAAGAGGAATATATTTGTCAGAGATTAATAAATTTTGTAAAAACCCGGACATTTAATTTATTTAAATTAGAATAAGTTTTATTTTTGACAACTTGCGCACTTCTTATCTTAAATTTCAAGCCGGTTTGAATATACCTTTCTATGAACTATCTACCTCAATACACAATAGTTTCATGTATTAAGATGAATGCGATCATCACATCTAATCTTGAAGTTAATGCTGTTCTATAAAATTGTAAAATAATTTAGTTAAATTTTCATTATATATAATCTATTATGTAGTGTGTATTCAACTAAAATCTAACTTTTTTATTTCTACATCACTCCCTTAAAACTTAATATTTATGCTAAATAGCGTTATCCCAAAATAGGTCCGACAAATGATATCAGGTGATTCCAAAGGTTAACGTCCCTTTGAGCGTGTTGGGACACTTAGCAATTCTATGTTGTGTTATCGCCTAAAGTTGCAATATATGAATATTTTGTTAAATGTTTAGTTTAATATTGAGTTTTCTCATTAATATCCGTGCTTTATTGTAGTAAACAATGCTTTCATTCTAAATCAGTTTTTGATGAACTAAATACCAGATCTTGGCTATGTTCTATTATATTGGGGTTTTGTACTGTTTATGATGCCAATCTACAGAGTAATACAATAGTTCCTTGATAATTTCGTCATCATATAAAAATATAGTATAGTACACTACATAACCCATTGTGGTGGACTAAACGTATTGATACCAACCGCATCCTTCTTGCGTGGAGCAGAACACTCCTGCCAGTATAATTGATGCCATTTGTAATATAACTGCAGCCATTCGCTGTGTCAGTTACACTATGGTGTTGATTTTTCCTCGTACCTTGCAAACTTATTGAAACCCCAAACAAAAGTCAATAGGTTTAAGGGCGGATAAGTGCGCCGTCCAAGGTTAGGAGAAACCACGACCGATCCACCTACTGGCGAAGGCCCTGTTGAGGTAGTCATGAATAATTATAGCAAAATGTGCCCTGCTAGTGCACCATGAAATTTTGTAGTATACCAACATAAATATCTCCTATTTTCTGTTACGGTATTCATAAACGGACCATAACGAGTCATCGCCCGTTGACACTCTTATATGGCTATTGGTTATTTATCAACCTAAATCTTTCAGTTATATTTATTTATGTGGCCACAAGGATAGAACGTTGGTTAATCTCTGGAAAAGCACTAACTACATCAGATTGTCAGGCTCAAGTGTATGTAATAGGTTATAACTAATTTCCTGCTGAGCTGTGCAGCATCCATAGTGTAGCAGATGCGATCCTTCAGTTTGCAAGATACACCATACTGTAGTTTGTAATACACCATTTTCGTTAATGAATCTTCAAATGTATGCTCTCGAACTCATGTGGTGGCATCCTGTACTGCTTGCGCTATTTTTGGAACACTCATCATCCACAATACTTTCGGTTCTTTTAATTTGTTCACTAACTACTATTTCTGTCCAGGTTTGCTAAACTGCTAAACACGATATAACCAACATTGTGTTCCAGATATAGATTTTCTGCGATATAAGTTAAGCAAATTTGAAACTAAAGTGATAATATGTACTTTAGTATAAAAAAATACCATCAAATCCAACATAATATTTATGTTAATTGATTATAAAGGTAATTTTTATATCCGAACTTTGGTAGAAGCTCGCGTTGATTATGTTATCGGTTACATGAATTGAGGGTATGACTCATCCGCTGTTGTGCACAATTTGCGAATTGTTCTGCGAAAAGGGAATAAATAAATCTACCATCTTACTTGAGGCTATAATTTGTTATGAGATGAAGAAAAAGGAGGCTGTAAATTCCCTATCGTCTGTGAAATGTTTTCATCGAATCCAAAGGCTGTTCGACAAGTGAGTAACTTTTTAAAATATGACGATGTTTTTGCCATCCGACACATTTTGGAAGTTTGCCGTTAAAATATGTTACGAATGCGTCGAATGGTTTACCTGTTACAGTCGTTTAAAGATAAGCAAATGATGTTCTTTTGTTATTTTGTTGTATAATAATGATGAGCGACCATTAATTAAAGATTCGTAAAATAGATAATTCCCAACACATCTCAACTAAATGGATAGTGCATATTTTGCGTGCAGATTGGAATACGAAAACGCTAACTTCAGAATAGGCTCCCTATTTGCTTACTGTAAACCAAGTGCGAATCCATATCCAACTTTAAAATGATTATTTAGTCAAGCTAAAGTGTAAGACAGCGGATTTTTTCATTCATATGTCACTATTGATGAAAGGTGAATCCACAGTTATACCCTCAAAACGAATTAATAATCTAAACAGTGGTGCGAAATCGGAAAACGTGCACCAAAGAGGCAAAATTGCTTTTAGGTCAATAAGGTTGTGATTACGATTTCTTTGACATAGTATTTCCATTTAGAGAAAGGAATTACAATAGCTAGTCAATGTTATCTTGAATTACCGATCTGTTTCGGGGCCAAGTTGCAGGAAAAATGACATCGTTTTGATAAGTACAAAGTACTGTTCGATAAAGCTAACATACGGGAATGTACTGTGGTCCCTGGAGTCACCTAGGGCAAAACAATCAGTTGTAACAGAGCAAAATAAACTGCTCCGACTTATAACTAACATCTCCTATTATATTAACCAGTAACCATAGACGTGCAACTTTCGGGACTTAGCCACAGACGCGGAGTCATTTTGGCCCTTGAATTTAAACACGCATAACTACTAACGTGAATTAAAGAATAATGATTTTATTTATTAATAGTGTTATTATATTTCTGCAAAATAGTTAATTAATAGTTTTTGTTTTTAATAGTTGAATACATGATATTTTAAGAAACAATATTATTATAAACATTTTTGGTGTAATATCATATTTAATAAAATACATTTAATCAAAATAAAAAAAATATCTTTCAAATATAAAGCACATTACATTAAAGTATACACAATGCAAAAATAGAAATAGAACTTAAAAAAAACAAACCACTAGAAAACCTGCAACACGTTACTGAGAGTGTGATTGTTATGCTGCGTAACCCTTACAAACTCTTCTTGTACACTCCATACATATGGAAATCTTACAATCAAAGCACCGATAATATGTTCTTCGTCTTTTTTTGGAAAGACATCTTTTACAATTCTTTCTTGTGTCACATTTCTCTTCTTCTTTGCGATTACATTCTACTTCATTAATCCCCAAAACCCTTCTTATACACATTTTAACTTCGCCAATTAGATTACTGTTTTGTAGTCTCCGTTTCATTTCTGGTGTGATTAGTTGTCTTTCCAGTTGTTCGATAAATTTATAACGCTTTAGTGGAGCATTATCTCTATAGGACTGGTATAGTATAAATGAATTTACTGACGCTATGCCTACCATTCTATAGAAAATAGACATAGGCCAGCGAGTAGTTCTTCGTCCTGTCGAAAACCACTACACTTTTCATCAAAACCGTCAACAACTCCTTTTGTTATATTGTAGTACGGGGGTTGCTTTTTAAGTAGTTACAAAAACTAGGAAAGAAAACAAATTTTTTGGAACAACTGTTTATTGTTTTACAAAATATTCACCTTTAAGTTTTATACACTTTTGCATGCGTTTAAACCACTTCTCGAAGCATTTTTTCCACTCTGCAGTTGGTATCTCAAAAATGTGGTTTTCAAATGCTTCAATGGCCTCTTCAGGAGATGAAAATCGCTGTCCACGGATTTTTTGTTTGACATTCGGGAACAGAAAAAAGTCGTTAGGCGATAAATCTGGTGAATAGGGGCAATGAGACATTA
>JAHWXV010073667.1:0-10147 GCA_024586415.1 Phrixothrix hirtus
CCTGTATCAGTAATGCAAAGTTCCTGCCAAATTTTAAACACGATTTTCTCAGTTCATAGATTTTTGACATAACCCCTTTTACATCCGCACCAGCGATATAAAACATCTAGACAACTAACATCATAGAACTTGGTCTACTGCATCAACAGTCTTATAATTTAATCGAATGATTAATAGAAATATCTATATGGAAACTACTCTAAGGATTTTACGTAAAAGGGATTTGGTTACCGACGAGCATACTTTACCTTGTCCTGGACGGTTGGACTAGCCATATCGTTATTACTCGATTGTATTTGTTTGATATTAAATTTCATAACTGTGCGTTATGAAGTCTAAAATTAAAGTTAATTATATTTTAAATTTGGTTTGAGAAATTGTTTAAATTAATTTGTTCTTTACTCTGTTGTTAATTCTTACAGGAAGAATTAGATTGCGGAAATGGGATTAGCAGTTGTTATGTTCTAGATTTAGTTGTAATTTTCTGTTTTAATTTTTTTGCTTGGTTCTAAGTAGTCCAATATGGCGTAGTAGTTCAAAGAAATTTTCCTATTTGCAATTTCAGATATTTACTTCTTTACATTTAGATTGGATTGCTCAATTAACCACATCCAGTGAAACCTTACTTACTACTGTTAAACAGACACTTTCAAACTATACGAACTATTACAAAGCTTCCTATGGTGCCTCTTGGCCGAAACAATGAGCATAAATTGTGTTCTACAGAATTTTGTAGCTATTTCTTTAACGTATGTCCTATTGAATCACTAATAAGGCTGGCGCCCAAGGACACCTATTACCAATTCCCACTCCTGAGAGAGTCACTTGCATAGCTAGTTCTCTTAACTCTTTAACCAATATAAAACATCAAATTTCGCACACTCATTTAGTTCTAAAGCGTTTTATATCTTTTTTATAAAAGGGTCATAGCCCTTATAATTATCATTCCACAAATAAACGTAAATAAGGTTCTAATCATTTGTGAACATTACCTGCATATCTATAATTCGCAAGAGAACGTCGCGTGTTATCTTACATCATATCTTTGGGTATAATTTGTCACGGTCAAAATTAGATTTGTAACCTTTTCGGTTACCTATGAAAATTGATTATTATTATTCTGAACCTCGTATATACGATATTTAATTATTGGGCATATCAATTGAAATTTCTGCTTTATTTTTGATCCAGTTTCGTTTATATAGACGTAATTTAATCCCCGCCCTATAAAAATTCTGTGCTACAAACTTATTTCTCTGTTAATTATTAATTAAATTGCTGTAGAACATTCTGAATTTTAAAATCATAATAGAATATTGTATTAAAATCAAAAGTCATCGGCTAAATTCGACAAAGATTTCGCCTATGTTAGCTTTATCGGCACCTTTACAATGTTATCAGCTACAGCCACATGTGCATATGTTCGAGGCACGACTTTTTCTTTTCTGTTTGCTAATCGCTGTGTGGTTAAATAGTTGGTTTTTCTTTGTGCTACTTTAACATCTACCATCGTTATATATTGCGCTCATTTTCTAATTGGCATCATTGGTAATTGTTGCCTTGTATTTAACAGTTTACCACTGGGGGCGCCATTCCGCCAGACGTTTTTTTCTCTACCAAGATGCCGCAGTTTCTTTGGTGCTGCCTTTTGTTCTTCGGTTGCTACTAGCTCCTACATGATTCGAAATGTTTCTACATAAGGTCGTACATTTTCGATTATTTATTTCTTCACTTTACGAGTTATGCTTATATTCAAATTAAAAGAATTGCTTACTATAAATACACTACCATATTTTTGGATAACATCTCCGATAAAGTTATATAAAGCTATCCTTGCTACTGCTGAAGACCTATTTTGTTCTCTACGTTTTAAGTTTTAACTCATATCATGCGTCATATTTACTTCAGTTATGCTATTCTCTGTAAAGTGACGCCGTCTAATTTGATGTTCAATTAATTTGCTTTTGCTATTTATTTTTAAAAAGCTACAAAACTTTACTTTGCAATTTTCCAATATCATAAAGCTGTTGCTTAATTACTTCTAACTAATTTAAAAAGAATTCAGTTATTTGAGTATGAATTTATATATATGCTAGGTAAATTCTCGAGGACGTAACCGCCGCAAATCGACCTTTAGTCTAATTGTTTTTAGGTAAATTTAATTTAAAGCTTCTCCTATACTCGCATCCAAGTAAGACGTCGTTGCTAGCTAAAGTCAGTTGTTTTCGATTTATATACGAGGTATACTCGTTTAATTATTATATATTATGTTAGCCTTAAACCTTAAAAGGCAGAATTCAGTAACTTTTGCTTGATGCATGCGTCCCTACGAGGATATAAATTTCACTTTATTATATTGTTAACATTATTGGAACAATTATTATATATTATGTTAGCCTTAACCCTTAAAAGGCAAAATTCAGTAACCTTTGATTGATATATGTGTCCCTACGATGACATAAATTTTACTTTGTTACGTTAAGAATACTTAACAACCTATTTTGTTGTATTACAATATCTTTCTTGTTGATTTCGCCAGTTTGGTGAAATAAATACTGTTGTTACATATTGTGTCGTATTATTTTCGATGAACAGCTTTACTTAATCCTTTTCCACCTAGGTGGAACTTCTAGCTTCTGGACCATTGCTACACTTTGAGGAACTTTCGCGCAGAGTAAGCACACCACACGTCTTGTGGTTCAGGTGTGTTACCTCTGCGAATCAGCGAACGACTGGCTCCCATTCTTTTTCTTATTTTTTCTTGGAGAAATCCTGCGTTGTGCTAACCTCGATCCCTCTCCGACATCGAATGAGCCAGCTGGCGCAACCAAGTCTTGCAACGTCGCATTTGATGTAAGTATCTGATGTGTGAAGTAGAGTGTGGAATACATCTTCGTTCGTTGCAGATTTGGAAAATTTTCTTCTGAAAGTTTATAACAGGACGAAAAGTGTTTTAGGCCTCTGATGGTAGAAGGTAATGCCGTTTTGGTACTGAGTCAGCTCGTTGCTCCGGCATCATAAGTGAAGCGGGGAGGTTGCACAGTATTTACTCATAATAATTGAACTAGAAATTCAGGACAGCTTTCAAAGGGCGAAAATTGGGTAAAGCTCGTGATTTTGGGCGCCACTTTATCTGTTTGTCAAAACGGTGGATTTAAATTACTGGAGACTGGAGGACAAGGGCTTTTAACACCGACCGTAAATCCAATGATAGTATTTGGAATACTTTCAACGTACGTGATTTCTCGTACACCACTGAAGAAACCCTCCTAAAATCCTATCGTTAGACTGACAACGTAGAAGTGTTCCTTAAATACTTCAATCTATTAGTTTCCTGTAAGAAAGTTGTTATCATAACGTGTTAAGAAAATTATGAAAAATTCTGAAATAATAAAAGCATCACATTTTAACTAAACGGTTATAATAAAACAGTACGACTTATACAAGCAATTAGAATACATTTAGGTAAACGATTAATAACTAACTAACAAATTGATTATAAACAAAAGGGAAAAAGAAGGGACCCCCAAGATTACCTATGTAAAATCCATCTAACTATTAAAAAATATTGAACCCTTGAATTAAAAGTGGTCCAAAATAGCAATAATTAGATATACTAACCATTTACTCTTACTTTACATTTCAAAAAGTTCACATAATTAAATAATAAAAGGTCTAACTGAGACTTGGCCGTAATAATTTCCCTAGCGAATGGTTATTGCGTTATCAAATAAATATTGGGGGTTGAGGGTTACATTCCTTTTAGTGAACTTGTTTGTTTGTCAAGTGGAAAAGGCCTTAATAACACAAAAATGGCTATTTACTTGTGAGTGCTTGAGATTCGTGACTTTAATAGCGTAACTCGATGACTGCCTCAGTTTCCTATTATAATGCAAACGTCCGATGACCCCTTTGACCTATTTGAACGAGGTTTTCGAAAATTTGACCCAAATCCTATTTGATTTGCAAGAAGTGCCAATTAGCCTAGTTCTCTACCATTCAGTAGTCGATAGTTGTTGATACGGGCAAGTAATTCGTATTCTTGAATTCGGAAACGGCAATGCCTAATGATCTCACGCCGCCCTAATACGTGCGTACACTTGAGAGCTCTGGTCTCAATTAAAATTAAGGCTGTACTCCTTTGCCTTTAAATTGCCGGGAAAGGAGGGTTTGGTGGCTGCCAGTTATTTATAGAAACAAACATGGTTTCGTGAGAAGCTAAAGCTATAAATTGTTTTGACACTCACAAACCAGGCGTTTTCAAAAATTCTTTATTATAAACGAGATTTGTAATAACCTGTAAAATCCTTATTTGTAAATTTTGATCTCAAATGAATACGGGTATTTTACACAATTGATTATGTTCTTGATTCCCTTATATACAGAGTTTTCCCACATTAAAGATGGATGTTGTAGGAATTTTAGATACGCCTACAAGTTGTTCAATAGGTAACACCAAAATTATCTATAACACTCTTTCCTTATAAGTATTTTATAACCTGAACCGAACGCCTAATTCCAATTAGTTGCCACATTTTTCATAATCCATTATGATACCAGACTTTAAAGCTTGAAGAATCATATAAAGCCCTTTGATTAATATTTCATTTACTCTAATAATTTGAGTTGAGCAACTGGCATTATAAAAACATCTTCTTGCATTGTTACCATCATTAGTATTGTCATTCATTTATCGCGGTTTATCAATAATCAAATCAAGTTTCTCTCGAACACGCTAGTACACCATGTTTTTCATTTTCTGTTTCACATTTTATTTTCTTCAGTCGTGACAGAATGATATACTTTTTATACAAAAATATAATACTTTTATTTCCAATCCTTCAATTTAATTAATTATGGGCAACTGTGAAAATGACATAATGTTTTCTGGAAGATGTATCCCTTATACGGCTTTTGTTAGATACTCGGTGTACTTTAAAGATATGTTCAACAAATTCCTAAAAAGGCCCTTGCTTTTTTATGTTAATGTTAAGTGACTGATATATGAAGCAATAGCACATACCTTTGTGTATTCAAAATTGTAAATAATTGAATAAGAATCACGTAACTGGCCTGGTTGGAAGAACACTCTTGTATTTGCTTCATATGATCGTGGTGCTATGAATCGGAAATTTAATTCACCGCAAGTAATATGATAGCAGAGCAGGTTCATAGAGTAATACTAGTCAGGATTGTGCTAATATGATTACTAATCTTTCAACAAGGATCTTACAGCCTCTGGTTGTTTACAAGATTCCATAAAAACGAACTCCGTACATTTGTGTAGCCATTTATTGTTCAGCTACAAGGTAAACGTTTGGGACATAACCACATGACTGCATATGCCGTTCTTGCTCACGAAACTTTGTATTGCGCATTAGTGTTTCTTTCGTGTTTTAGCTTACCCATAGCACTAACCGCCATTTCCGAAATAGCAGCCGCATTCCAGAATTATAAATATGGCTGTCATTCTAAGTTTCATCATTATAATGTTAAACATGGATTGCAAGCATAATAAAAGGTGCCCTTGATAAATTTACGGGGTTCGGCGTAAATTATAAATATTTAATTTACCAAATAAATATATAATTTTTTTGTATATGTATTTAATTAAAAAATAAACAAAAAGTTAATACGTGCTCTGAATTTATCAAATAATAGTAAATAAAGCTAAGTAACCCGCAAAGCTAAAACACCCTAACTTGGCGGTTCTATTGACTGTTGGCGAGCACGTGTATCCGAAAAGTAAATTGACAACAGGCTGCCGAAAAACTCTGTGCCAGATAAAAGGTTTGCACAATATATTTAGCTAATTAAACGTTTCAAGATCGTATGCATCTCTGTTTAAGAAAAAACATCACCAGAATCTACACTGCCTATCGTACAATAATCTTTATTAATCATTTTCTCAAAACAGAGCAAATATTCCAAAAATTGTATTATGAAATAGAAGAAACACAATATGGTTCCCGAAAATATCTCAGAAAAATGATATCGCTTATTTTAGGAACGTAAGTAACATCATAGTGTTTTCGGTTCTTGATTATTAAGTGATTTCAAGAAAATAGCAGTTGAAATTAGGTCCATTATAAAGTTTCGCTATTCCAAAATGGGCCCACAAACTGCAACGGCTAGATCAATTCATTCATATAGATAGGTGGATGGTTTTGACCAATCCTATTATTTAATTTGTATTTTAAGGTTATTTAAAATACTTCCTAGTAGCTACATTTAAAGACTAAGTAGCGTTTAAGTTAAAATTTTGGGCTAATGGTAATTGTATTCGCATGAGAAATAACGTCAAGATTAAGCTATAAAGGTACAGCTTTCGTGCCTCTTCTATGAAGACAGTTGTTAAGAATGCGCTCCTCATAAAGCATCCCTGGGTGATATGTAAATTATAGCGGATCTGGCGTTTTCTCTTTTTTGCCAAAAATAAAATTCGCGCTCGGAGAAACTTGATTTCAACCAAGAAGGAAGATAGAAATGAAAACATGGGCCATATTGAAGGTTTTCAAAAATAATTAACTATCCAAATAAAATTAAATATTTTCAAGTGAGGTGCAGTACACCAATACCTCAGCATAATAGATATAAATACAGAAATGTATAAGCTAAGATGCTCATTCTGATATCTCGAAAACGATGTAACAACATTAACTATGCTTCTCCATTCAAATTTGCAAATGTGTTAACTCAAGATGAAGCTTTCTTCAAGAATCTAAAGTAGAGCAGCTTATTGTGCAAAATATCCTTATTCAGGTAAAACTAATCAGCAATTGAAATTTATAATCACTCTGTATATACCGGTCCCACCTGAAAAATGTTGCGTAGCTAAATGCTTCTGCATCATCTATTATAGATTCTTCGGTCTTCAGAAACCTGACGACTTTATTACTGCAAAAACGTGTACAATTTATCCAGCGTTTACATTAGAGTCCTGTTGGTTATGAATTTAGACATGTTAAGCAATGTATTAAATTACTGTATTACGTACTTTAGTTCACGTATTTTTTAGGTTTTAAATGAAAGTAACCAAACTATTTTCAGATTTTATTATTCAAAATACGCATGAGGGAGAGATCCCTTTTATCCGGACAATAAATTTACTATGTATTACCTGGATGAAAATTCTTATATTTTAATTTCAATATTTATATTAACATTTTGTGAGTCAAGCCAAAATTTACAAGGGGAGATTCTTATATAATTTACCTAGCTATGAAAATAAAACTGAAAATCGCCATTTTTTAATGCCAATTTACTCTGACGTTTGTCGATTTATTTGCGACGTTTTGTTCAAATCAGATAAAAATTGCAATTTCTGCAGAGAATTTGTCAGATTTTGTCGACGTTATGTGCTAATGAATAAAGTCTTTTTTTTTAAAATTTACCGCTGTCTGCTTTCGGAAACGACGTGGTTGAAAGGAAAACAAGTAATAAATAAATAAGTTTCCTGCCAGATTAAAAACACAAGAGACACGTTTTTGGTACGCTTCGTGACGATTTGGAACATGATAGTTAAATATACACGTGACAATTAAATATAATTTTCCACATGTGGTGGATTTCGGCGATATTTACAATTGGTACAAATTCGTCGCGTAGTTGTGTAAAAATCAGTCGTGTGTGTGGGTTCTTTTTTGAAGCGTTAGGGTGTGTTTAGCGACTCCGCATAATGTAATATGGCGGAAGACCAGACCTAAGAGATGGAATAGCGTATCTTTGGGGATTGACCTGCCTTTTTCCAACCCGGTTGCTTTTTTTGGACATGTGATGTTCTTTTGCGGACTGAGCGATTCATAATTCAATCACGACGGACGATTTTGGTGTTTGGAAACCAAACAACCCGATAATTTGACGAATAAAGACTAAGGTACCCCTTTTATATTGTTTTCTTACTTGCTTATTGTCGGCCTGTGAAAGGCGTAAACAAAATGCCAACGCGTATCGGCGAAAAGCCAATATAAGCCATGTCCCGGCGGCCAGCCCATTTTTGAGGCCAGCTTAAACCTGCCCGTGCGAATGGAGATTATTACTACATACCTTCTGCATCTATCGTGGAGGCATACTTGTATTGACTGTAACGAAACCTATATTAACCCTAATTTTAGTGTTTAGTAGTTTGAGTAGTCCTTCCCGTACCTCTTGAATTAGGCCAAATTCAAGATACGGTGAAGCTATATGTAAAACCTTTTGTACCCTGGTGTTTTGTATGTATGCTAATAATCCATTTTCTTTATCAATAGATATGTCATGTCATTCAACTAGACTTCTATTTTTGAACGTAGAATAAGTTAATTGATATTAACATGTAGGGCCCTAACAAAAGGCAACCCCGGGACACAAATTCACAAGAGGACAGGAAACCGTTTATATCTTTTTCGAGAGTAGTTCCATACTTTGAGCGGGCTATCTGGAGCAGTGGCGCTCTCCTACATCTCGACCCGTACGCGTTTCCAGCGACTTCCTATAGAGTGCGAACGGTGCTAGTGTACTTCACCTGGAACCTACCCCTACTACGAAGAGCTAGCGGCCACTAGTACCGTTGTTGAGCTTAACACCTAACACGCCCGTGACAAATTAGGTGTGAGAAAATGAGTGAAATAGTGCTTGAATTTAGAAGGGAATAAAATTCTTAACAAAAGAGGGAAATGGACGAAAAGTTACTTATGAAAGGATGATTGGTGTATATGGAGAAGATACGTCATCCTATTTTATAATAAAATTTTGATGTAAGCAATTTCGATGGGGCAGAGAATCAATTCAAGATGATGCAAAATATGGAAGGCCTGTGGAAGCACGAAGCATCGAAAACATCCAAAAGGTTGAAGATTTGGTCTTGACAGATAGAAGAATAAAGGTTTCAATAATTGCTAATGAAGTAGGAATATCAGAGACAACTTTAAAAATTTCACATAAAGATTTGAGTATGAATAAAGTCTCTGCACGTTGGATTCCAAAATCGCTCATTCCAGAGCAAAAGTTGCGTAGACGAGAAATTTGCGACGAAAACTTAAGAGCTTTAGCAAAAGGTAAGGACTTTTTTCAAAAATCATAACTGGTGATGAGACGTGGGTGTATTACTGTGATCTACCAACCTAGCAAGGATATATGCATTGGGTACACAGGGGATCTCCACCCCCAAAGAAGGCAAGGACGCAAACTTCATCAGTAAAAGTAATGGCTACAATATTTTGGAGATCTTGTTGATTGAATATATGTGAAAAGGCACTACAATTACAGAAAACGTATATAAGGATACAAATAACGATTTAAAAAGCAGCTATATTATTATAAAGACCAAGTAACATAGACAGACGATTACGCTGCTTCATGACAACTGCAGGGTGCATAAAGCTCGAAAAGTCGAAGAAGTAATCCTCGACTACGGCTTTCTTGAGATGAGAGCTCCACCCGACTTGGCATCAAGCGACTATTACTTATTTCCTAAGCTTAAAAAGCATTTACGGGAACGGTTTTCTTCTGATGAGGAGATAAAAGAATCTATAGAAGAGTTTTTTACACACCTACCAAAAGAATGTTTTGTCAAGGGTATAGCATTACTGGAAAAACGTTGGACTAAATGTATAAATTGTTGCGTTCATTTTGCAGCGGCGCAGTAACCATTTTGAGTTAACTAACGTAAATTTAAGATGTTAAAAGAATTTACAAGAGTTGGTGGCTGCTAAATTTTTAAGTTTATGTTTTTAGTTCGGACATACTATTCTATAATTTTGTATGGAAAAGTTTATTTTTAAAAGCATGTGTGTATCGACACGTGTGCGATAAGGGACGACCGTGAGGTAGTTCGAAGCTTTTTCAGCGGAAACGCCAGGTAGAGGCGGTCTCCGGTTTTGGTTCGCAAGAGATTAATTGCGATTTATAATTTAATTATTTTGCTTTCCGGCGCGGATAAGTAATTTTTTTGTTGCAAATGTGCAGAATAAAATTTCTGTCAAAATGTTTTGTGGTAGTGCCACGCAAGATTTAAAGAATATATTTAAATAGATTTCTAGTTTATTCCTAGATAATCGCGAACTTTTGGTGCCCTTCGCACGAAGATGAGTTTTTTGTTTAAGGCAGTAGCCGATTTTTATTAGTTGTTAATAAACACATTTTGGAAGACATAAATTTTGGAACAGTT
>JAHWXV010073673.1:0-14460 GCA_024586415.1 Phrixothrix hirtus
TTCACGAGTAATTTCCATTTTTTCACAAAATTACTTTCTTTAAACGCGCACTGTAAACAAACTACTCTGTCAATTTCTAAGACGCCACGGATTTTACAATGCAAAGTGTCAAATTTTACGAATATGGCGATAACTTATTACGCCAGCGACATCTAGTGGCCGTTTGTAACAGCATAAAAGGCAACCCTCGTATTCGTCAAAACCTTTTCTATACCTTCCATCTTGCAAATCAAAATCTTTGTGAATTGAAAGAAAACCATATTTGTCTTGCAAACATTCTGCACACATATCGCGAAATGATTGAAATATCATATCAATCCCCACATGATTCTAGTATATATGTTTTAGATTCAGATCATCCTGTTTAAACAATGTACATTGGTGTTATCCCTAATCAAATGCTTTGGGGTGGTGGCATGCGTTTGCGTAATATAGAAACAATCGATATCTCTATGACGACCCATGCTAAAGTACGCGTTAACGTTATTTTGCTTAGTACATGCAAGATCATCAAAGACAAAAATTGAATTTCGTTTTGCTTCCCATGATGGCATTATCGTTTTGTTTTCACAGAAGGGGAAGTGTCTTACCCCCTGAATCGATTTCAATGCTTGCTCTAGAAACTGGTACTTTGGTTGATATGTATAAGGATTTTGAAAATATATACACATTTTCAAACTTTAGACCATTTTCACTAAGTAGCAAAGAATTTACCATGTTGGTCTTCCCCGTATTTGATGGTCCTAGAATTAATCCCCGAATTGTATTACCTAACAAGTGTCCGTGTTTTTTAATTTTCTTCTTATGTGTATCCTCTTCCATGTCACAATTTGTAATTGGTGAAGTATGTTTTTGCTTAATACTTTTTATTTTAGTTTGTTTTCAGAAGTTGTGAATAGCAAATACAACCATTAGTCTGTTTGAAAGAAACACAACAAATGAGTTCATAACTTTATTACATTCATTAAAATAGCACATATGATAATGGAAATATCAATTACAATTATTCCTAAATATAACTAAATTTAAAATTAACAATACTGTTTACTGTAACGATTTAACTTCATTGGTTATGTGGCTGTATTGAATAGCGCTATCGTGAATGATGAGACAAAATGCCATTTCACATGCTTCAAAACTTCGATTCAACTCCATTTCCAACTTGATATCTATTGGTGAATTTTTCAAAGATTCGCTCTGTTTAGAACAATCCAACACAAAAGTTGGATATTCTTTGAACTTTGAGTAACTGAGAGCAGGTTCGATCTCTTCGCGATCAAAGTAGTCATTTTGAAAGTTTAAATAATTGATATTTGGTTGAGAGTAGTCATTACCGGTAAAGTTTGGTTTCATGTTCTCATACGTATACTTTTCTGAATTCAAGTGAAGAATAAGATTTGTTATGTCTAGATTTTTAAATTACGACGCGTCTTCGGTTTTATTTGCACCCTGATTTTACTGGAAACCAATCAGGAGCCAGGACCGCTTTTGTAATCCAATTGTTTTTTTAATGGGCCAAATGTCAGATCTAGTTTGTTTGATTGCTGGTAATTCATACAGTTCCCATTATCTTAATGCCATGGAAATGATTGAATTTGTATTTAACTTTTTATATATATTAAGTCTAGCTTGATCAATGAAAGTTATGTGTGGCACTTTCCAGCATACATTTGTTCAACTAATTGTACAATTTAATTCGCTCTTGTAGCAATCATGGCGTGTTCGAGATCTGATCAGGATTAGCTCCTGGTTCATCTTGATGATTGGTTTTTTATACATTTCTGCGAAACCAAAAATATTCCTTAGCGGCATGCGGGCGATAAACCTTTTCTGCAAGTTATCTACAACATGTTGTGTTTGAATTTTTTGGATATTATTATTTTCGGTTTTAATTGTCCAAGCGGCTAGCGCCAAATTATTATTTTCTTGATCTGAATATGATGCGTATCCCTTTATTGCAGATGTTACTCCAGGTAGTCTACATACATCTAATTTTTGACTACCAAGTTAATACCTAATTTCTTCAAATAAGAAACAGGGAAAGTTGTTTGTTAAATTGAATTCATGGGCAGTTTGATTTACACCAACGGCCGGAGTATCACATCTAATAGATCCCTCTATGTAAATATAGCTACTGGACGTGTCAGTTACTAGATCTTGACTTTGAATTTGAATTCGTATTTCATCAGACAGTCCGATTGTTTTAGAACCGTACGGTAAATAAGTATGGGTTTCATATTGGGTGATGAATTCATCGACAGTTAAACCGCCAAAAATATTAAGTTTTATTGCCATGTTATGTTTCTGGTAACGCACGTTTGTTAATCTTTATACCAATAGATTTTAAAAAACTTCTTTCACTTAGAGATAATTTTTGTTTTGCTGCGGCTGAATCCTTTTTAGAATCCGAATCGATTGTTGACGACGGCAATGATAAAGACAAAGTCGTTAGTTGCACAGTAGTAGCTGGAGACGGAGTTGTTGTTTCTTCGAAAGGCAGAAAACAATTGAACAAGTTGCTCCCGTTGACGTTACTATTATTGCTAAATGTTAAACCTATTTTCCTTTTTCAATTCCAAGCGAACGGAAAAGTTTTCGTTACCGAAATCTTTATGTTCACCACGCTGATCTACTAAATTTACTGTGACATTACTTTTAAGGTTTGTGTTCACTTCAAAAAATGTAGGGTTAGCGGAAACTTTATTTAATCTAAAACCAGGTAGCACTGAAATATCTATCTCGCTCAGCGCCTTTAGTCTGTCGCCGTTTTTATACGAGCCTATTATTATATTTCAATTTAAATGGATGCTGGTATGTTTTATAATTTGTACATCTAAATCAGAGGAGTGTTCCAGATTTGCATCGAACACTTTAGCAGTGAAGCCCAACATACGGCCAATGCTTCCAGACTGCATGAAATTAATCGCGCATTTGCTTTTTATTATACACATAGAAGTACTATTGTTAACTGTCAATTGAAAAATATCTTTAGCATTAAGCAATAATGGAGTATCACTCTTAATTACACCTAAAGAGTCAGACACACGTTTAAGAAATGATTTTTTCAAGTAATCATTTATTTTGTCAATTTCATATGCACCATGTGGAATTGAAATTTTTCAAGTTCCTTTGGATTATTCGCCGAAGTTTCATAAAAATGAATCATATCATTTCTGTGATTAATGTTGAGTATGAAATTGTAACCGAAGAATCGAATCAAGGCTAAAACATATTTATATCTTGAATGTAATTCAATTGGCGGATAAAAGTCATAACTAGCGATGTTCCCTGGCCCCTCCAAACTGAACGTATAAGGTCTGAGGTACAGAGCACTTCCGCTCTTGTATTGTTTGAGATAAAGACCAGATCTTTTCTTTCCTATTGCAATCGCTCCCATTGTTTTATTGTGTCTACTGGTTTCTGCTTGAAGTTTTTTAGCAGCGCTTGCATCGTTTACCGCCTTAGCGATCTCAGCTGCGCCACCTCCTATTGTGTCCAACGCTGAGAGACCGCCAAACAATATAATTAGCTCAATACCTCCTGTTTTAGGTAGAAGTATTGTACTAGGTACTTTAACCTTCTTCCTTCCGCCCGCAGCGTGAATGGCTGAACGAGCCGCCGCCAATGCTCGATTTATCATATTCGGAACAATTCCACCGCCAAACACATATTTGTTTCTGTTAACACCGGAACTCTTCACGGAAACTTTTATGTTCTTCAGAATATCAGATTTAAACTTTATCACACCTTGACTCTTTTGCTTTTGTCTTTTTTGTCTTTTATTGGTTTTTGACAATTCGTTACCTAATTTACGTTTGATCTTAATTACTCCAGCTACAGATAGAGCTGCCACTCTTTCCCCTGTTGAAGCGTCCTTCGATTTAACTCTCCCCCAAGCCTTTTCTTGCAATATTTTGTCAGCCTGATGTCAGTCATGTAAATTGTTGTTATCTATGTATGCAATATCGTGAACCTTACATGGAGGTTCTAGCTGATTCTTACCGGGATCGTGACGTGCCAGACGTTTCTCTAACTTTGTACCTGGACCGCAGTAATTATATCCGGGGAGATGCATCTCAATAGGTAATTTTTTGATGAGAGAATTTAAAAGTCTTCCTCCAGCTTTATTCTGTTCTTTAAACATTGTTACTACTTTGACGTGGCAATATGTTTGCGGTGCTTTTTATTTATTACTCATATTTATATCATTAAACACGAGGAGGAGATAACAAATTACAATTCAAAAATATTATTAATCATTTTTATCAATTACATATTTATCATACAAACAACAAACATTCACTTAAGCACAAATAGAAAGTGATTTCGAATTATGCATGCATGCCGGTTCAGCTGCAGTTAATGCAGGTTATTCGTCAAGTTCAATAACCAGTTGAGGAACGAATTGCCGCGGATAGTTGGCTTTATCACATCCTTTAACGTAAATAATGTCCCCATCTCGGACTAAACGCTGAAGGACGTCTGGGAAGGCAGATGCTGGTGTAAATCCCTCGGACCAATCAATGCAATGGTGACTACACTGCAATCATCTCACCTGTTTTCTAAATTCAGGTTTCAACTTGGATATCGCATAAGGCGGCTTGAAGATTTAATGCGATATTGTAAACGGCTAGCTCCTTAAATATAAATTCGGTTTTGAATGTTTTAAATTCTTGCACATCAATTACTATTTTCATGATTCCGCAAGAGCTAACATACACTTCGGAATTAACACTGCATCTGAGGAAATGATTCGCAAATGATACTTATACAGATTGAATTCATACTGAAAAGCAATTAAAGCATTTTAATAACATTCTTTATTTTACATATTAATATGTGCTTATATACAGTTTTATCTATGCAAATATCTATAGTCATTATCTAACTCGCTTTAAATTTTATAACTAACAAAGTGTTTGAATTTGTGTACTAATTCCATCAGCACCACATCTTGCGAAAGCTCTTCATGTAACAGTCTTCAAATAACACCGATCACATTTCCAACATAATCGTCGCTTTCCGTAATCACATCAACAACCCTGTTTCTAAATTTTTCGAAATTGCACCTGTAGTTTTCCATCATGCTCAACTTAGCCAGTACCAAATCGTCCATTTTCAATAAATCTTCTAGAGCATTGAAACTAATCCATAATTCGAAGTTACCTTGCTCGGGTGTTTTGGGTACAAATTTAAAACAATCACTGCCATGAATTTGATGCGTGTAAATATAATATTCCGCTATTTCAAATATATCTTCGACTTTTTGCCTAAGTAGCATGTATATTTCATGGGCTATGAATGTTTTAAAGGTTTCTGCTGAAAACTGAATGCCTTTGCCAGCGTACCGTTTTAAAATGCGCATAATCGGTCTAAAGTTTGAAAATGGATCAGTTTTCCCATGTACAGATACTTGGATCTGCTACGATTTAATGTCAATAACGTTTCCTCGAGCAAATAACTTTGTTCGCGCATCATACCGGTTTTACTTTGCTGTGCATCATCTTTCCATTCCGCAGAACTGATGGGTATTTGGTGACGTCATGTGGGTCTTCATTAATATTCATTGGATAATCCTAGGTAACATCATATGAGGGCACAATATTCTGTTCAAAATTCCGCAGGTTTTCATCAGTAATTTTACAATAAGGTGAGAGGGATCGCTTAAGGTTGCACCATTTCTGCAAGATTAGAGCAAAATATTAGCATATGCAAACTTTATTATTTACTACCCATATTATATATTTAATGGTGGTTAACTCACCTGATTTGTATTTTCTCCTTTTGATCCGAAATCCATTTCATGCGGTACTTCAAGTATAAGTTTCTCGAATCAAAATATATTTTTAATTGTATTACGTACAGTACATTCATATTTAAATTTGTAAGCAATTATTGAATGTGCTATATAATAAATTAGGATATCTATAGATGTATACTTACAAATAATTTTCACAACAAATATTCAATGTATAATACGTACACTCTTCTTCAAATATAGACTGTAAATGACTGTAAGCTATTTGAAGCAATTCAATTGTGAAAACCGGTATTTTCTTTGTTTAAAATTGAACCCAAAAGGGGCCTCTTGAAAGTGTATTTGTTTACTTGGTGCTCTGCCACAGAAATTCCGGGAATTGAAAGTGAAAGGTGTAAACAACATAATATATATGGGGCCCCAATTCAAACATCATTATACTTGATGGTCATATATTAATATCCGCATACACCACGTTTTGTCCGCGAATTTGTAATCCATCGTCAAGAATACGGAAAAATCTCTATAAATCAAAGATGGCCGACAAAAATAACTAGATTTTCCACAAATTCAAATATTTTCGCCATAAAATCAAAGATGTCGACCGTTAAAATCCAATATAGCCGCTAAAATGCAAATATTCCCACCAAAATTCAAATATTCCAGCTAGAATCCGGGGAAATTCCCTAGATTCAGCGAAAAAGTCCCGAGGTTTCCCCTATAATTTGAAGATTGCCGCTGCGTTAAATTCGTCATTTTGATTCAATTCGCCATTTATTTTTTCCGCACTGTGTATATTTATTTTGACGCACTCCGTATATTCATTTGGACGCACCATGTATATCAATTTTGCGCACCCTGATTATATGTTTTGCCGCAGACGGGTCATTAAAAATCAATTATGGCCGCAGGCGTCATTGAAAACAATTACCGGAGGAGGAATGGTCGTCCAGAATTCTTTATCTCTATCTACTGTTGAGTTGTGTACGCTTCGTGGTACTTGTTTAAAA
This sequence comes from Phrixothrix hirtus, assembly GCA_024586415.1. Classification (NCBI taxonomy): domain Eukaryota; kingdom Metazoa; phylum Arthropoda; class Insecta; order Coleoptera; family Phengodidae; genus Phrixothrix; species Phrixothrix hirtus. The sequence goes on from JAHWXV010073673.1 coordinate 6,769, forward strand.
TGGTGAAGTTAATTGAAAATCTCGACTCTTGTGGGTTAAGGTCTGTAATTTGTTTCTTCATTGCGAAGAACAATAAACCATTTCACATTCATCAACAAATCTGTGACATGTTCAGACAAAATGTGATAAGTAGTTTAATGGTAAGTGGATGGGTTAGACAGTTCAATGAAAGATGTGATAATGTGCACGATGTCTAATGAAGTGGACGTTCATCTTTAGTTAGTGAGGTAGTGGTACGTGGAATTAAAGAAAAATTTATAGCAAACTGTAGATTCAACATTTTCTGCTCTCTCCGTCGAGTCTCCCAAAATTTGAAGATCACTTCTTCATCAAATTTTTCATGAAAACTGGATTTTCGGAAATTTTGGGCTCGCGGGGAGTCAACAAGTCTTAGTGAGGAATGCAAAAAGAAAGGGAAAGCGATGGATTTTTTAGCAAAATAGTGACTGGAGATGAGACGCGGGTGGCTTATGGAACCTTTCAATCAAAACTACAATTATTAAATTTCGATTTCATCTAAAGTAGGGAATGTGTGGTAAAATGGTTGATGAACTAAGAGAAACATTCTGAGAAATTATTATCAATATATTAAAAACAATTAAGACAAAATAATAAATCTACTGAACGTTACAACCTAAATAAATTATCAAATTATAAAGTAAGTTAATAAAATTTAAATTCATTGGTGGCACCAAGCAAGGAGAAAGTGAAACCGAACGACTCCTTACACTATATAAACCATGATTGAATAGTGCCTGCGTAGGGCAAGAAACACTCGACTACAATCCTTTCTGTACTCATCTGTACTCCAATCCTCAACTAGTACCACCTAGAAGGTTCGAATCAAAAACCAACAGGTTTGTGACACTAACCACTAACCAAAATGTTAACCTGAAGTGAAGCTTTCTTGTGTCGGAATTGTCTTACATTTTATTATCTTATGAACAAATTTTCATCAGCTACAACACTTTATTGTGAGTTTTCTCAGCTCGGCTCTCGGAAAATCGTTAACGATCGTATAGATTGAAATCTACAACAGCCGAAAGAGAAGAAACCAGTGTCAGTGCAGTTATTTGGACGACCAAAGCTAGGTTACCTACCGGTTAATGACTACTAGTCTTGAAGTTATTCGGAAATACACGCCAAACTCCAGCAGAATTGTGAAAACAAAGATAGAAATGAAGCAGTCAGTCCATAAACATATCTTAATCTTCTTAAATAAACAATCCAAACTATTAGAGGTTAATTTTGTTAAATAAACAAAATCATTTCTGGATATAAAAATTAATTGATAATAAAGATCCGTTTTAAAGCGTTGTTACACAACACCAAGATACGATTGCGTTCACTTAATGATAAACAGCTTTCTTCTGGTAAATTTTTCTCAAACGAACTTACTCCTTATTTTAAATGTTTGTAAATATTTCCTTGTAAATAATTGTTGAATTTTAGCTAGTTAAAAATTACTGTTTTATTTTGCAAAACCGAAAAAAAGCATGCAAACGAATTCTCTACTAGGAAATCTAATGTTATTATTATTAATTGCTAGACTTAAATACAACTGCCGTCAAACGTCACGATGCCATTAGAGTCCACTTTACGCAAAAGCAATCAGACGTAACCAATATTGTAAAACGCTAAATCTAGAACTACAGAGTTAGTTTTAATTGGATTGATATCAGGAACACATTTGAAGCACTATCAGCCCGATACTGATGCCTACCCTCAGCGAAACCTTCTTTACTGTAATGAGCCTGCAACAGATGTCCCGCCCATTGAACATAAAAATTAAACAAAAACCGTATCTGCGATTCCTAGCTATCTCAATAAACGCTGCAATCATAAACGGAAGCAATCGACTACACCTGTCGATTAGAATGAAGATCAAAGGATAACGGTTAATAACGGCATGACATCTAGCGATACAAAATCAAAACGATATGCAAATTGTGGAATTGCAATGTAAAATATGTATACATAGATAGAATAAGAAATATTCAATATTGGATTTTACAAATCTAAATGATATCAAATAAGGAATTTTGAACTAAATTAAAGGAAAATTACTAATTAAAAATTCTAACGAAAAAATTCGGTACAAAGCAATGGAAGAATTCGTTTGATATCTTCCAAATAGTTAATTGGGTACTTTTTTGTAGTTTACCCCAAATAGAATGACCTGAATTGTAGACTTTACTCACGATTTTGTTTTGAAATACCTACCTATTAAGAATACAAATCGCAGTATTAAATTATATACTATATAAGTATATTTTATGGTAGTTGTAACATTAGGTCTGTTATTAACAATACGTTAGGTATCTACTTAGTTTTTAGAAATACTTTTATTGAAAAAATGTTGCGATATTTTCCGTTTCACCTACACTAATAGCTGTTTTCTGCAAAATTTAAATTTAAACAGTATGTAAGTAACTCATTCTTTACTATTCTATTTCCCAGCTGCTTAAGCAGCTCCTGTAAATAAAGCTATAAATGTTAATTGAATTTTGTTATTGCCTCTTGTAACATCTGCATAATGAAGTTGAGGGCATGAAGACAAAGCTTTCCATTACCTAAAAACGTATTGCAAAATGTCAATGAACGGCCCATTTAAATAAATTCCAATGTAAACGAGTCGCAGATTGTACTGTGGATTATGTTTCTCCGAAAAGAAATAAAAATAAGACATTGTACTGAGATAAGCAAGACTGCTAGAATAAATCATTCGGCCTGAAAGCAGTAACGTGAAACAACGTTTACGTTACAGCATATTGAAATGCATTATGTAACTGATAGCAAAGAATCTCGATCCACAACCAGTGAGTGAATTCGAGCGTTAAATTTTAGAAAAGTAACATCTTAGAAAAGCATTTCGTTTAACTTTATTGCAATACATAATAAGATTGCGAGATCAATGGGATGCTTATGAATAAATTTTCTTTAATAGCATAAACATTGTTAAACACATTAGTGAAATCAACTGTATTGTAAATTCGTATTGCTTTTAATATAAATATGTGTAGAGTTTAGGAATTTTACAATTCTTATTCCAGTTTCTGCTTTGTTCTGTACTGAGAACCTCAAAAGAAAGTCAATTAAAACAAAACATGTCTGGAAAATCTTAGAATATAACTCTTTATTGTTAAAATGTTTCAAACCTCAATTAATACTTGTTTTAAAAAAAAATAATCCTTTTCAGAATTTTATGGTGTATAAATATCTATTGAATTCTTAATCTTTCATTTTTTAATCGAAAAGCAACTTCTGCTCGAGATTTCTAAGACATCAACATTTTGCAAATATATGATCAGTGAATTAAATTTTAATTCTTTGATTCATAATTTTACCAGATCCCATACTTAAGAGAAGGGAAGGTATGCAAACTTCCTTTTTAAAAACTTCGCAATTTTATTCTCGTTAAATTTTGTTGAACAATTTTAATTTTGTTAGAGTTTTTAGAAGTAAGCGCCTGAACGCAGTTTAAAACGGTTTCAATATTGTGAAGGAAACATATTTCGTGTTTAATTGAAATTTTACCTATTAAAATGTCTCTTAAAATCTGCAGTTAAAATTATTTATTAGACGCATAATATTTTTAAAAAAGAATATTATTATGCCTTTATAGCAATGCAAAATTGCTATAAGTGATTATTTTAGTGCTCTGTAAGTATAGTTGAAATTCATCTGGTATTGACATCAAGTAGGTACATTTCATGATAGTAAAACTCGTACATCCCAGAGCTTGTCATATTGTATTCAATTTTATATTGATTTAGAACAACATGAAATATTTCTGGAAAATTTCTCTTTAGAATAGACTACTCTTTTTGCAATTTTGAACGCCATTTGACAACTTGTCAGCTAGAAGATATGCGCTTTACTTTATTGATATGGTAAATTGTTTGTAAACTTATTTGTTTAGTTTATCGCTATTGCCATTTTTTTTCTTTTCAATAGTTTTATTAGTAACCTGGGTATACAATTATCATCGATTTAAAACCCGAAAACACAAAATTATAATTAAATTTGAAATAGAGCCTTAACAATAATGGAAATTGGATTATTTATGTGAATATTTCCTTTGGCATTCAAAACTCATTTTGTTTCTATACATTTGTGGCATTTGTCTGCTATCGTCAATTTGAATTGAAGTAACTTTACATGAAACAAGAACTTTTTACGAGATAGTGGTATATATCGAAGATGCGTTATTTTATTACTTTATAAGATCAAGTGGCCCGATGTTTGACTTTTATGTTGTGTTTTAACTCCTAAATTTACTCGTGTCGTTATTTCACAATTTATAGTTTTTCTCGTAGAAATACATTTTCATGGAGCTTTAGTGCGGTATACAATTACATATAGTCGGTACTTGTAGAATAAATCCTAAAGTTGTAATGTATAAAGTCAAGGTATTGTTTAACAAAATTCTGTTTTAAATGTGTCTTAGCATTGTACATTTTCATGTACATACATTTTTAAACATCGAAGAGGCGAATTTTCTGAAAATGAATGAAATCATTTGAATGTGGTGCAAAATTAGGGAATAAGACGCCGCTGTCTACTTTGATATAAATAATGCATTAACTGGATCACTCTGCTCTATAGAAAAATTACTACTACATACCTCTATTGTTTGTTCAGTTTGTTCGGATGTAGCTTGACATTACACTTTTCTGAGTAATGTAAGCCTTTAAAAGTATACCATCAAGTTTTGACTTACCTAACAATTTAACAGTAGCCATTTCAACGGCCTGTGATCCACTTATCTCATAAATGATTCTGTTTAAGGTAATGGGACTGCTTAGTATTGCGTCTCGCTAGTATATTTGTCCAAGAAATTGATGACCTTTGATATTGTTTTATTGTGGTGTAAAGATGACGAAATGAAGATTTTTGTAATTTATTCAACCCACTTCCGACTGAGCCTAAAATATCTCTTCAGATAAGTGAGTGTAAAAATTTGAATTCCAGAGTTATGCGCAAAACTGTTTTTGCAAATAAAATAATAGCGAATAAATAAATAACACATACAAAAAATTAATTAGAATGTACTTAGTAAACAACAAAATAGAAGAAATAAAGAATAAAAACATCTCGTGTCCAAAAATAGTAGACACAGACAAAATTTACATCGAAAATCTTGAAATTGCTAATAAATTTGGAAACTTGTTCTCAACTGCAACAACCGAAAAACTGAACTTGCTCTTTAATACTGCACAACATCAAATAACACACAGAACTCTATCCGGTTACACCAATTATCATGGAAAAGGAACAATTCTGCATCAAGTAACTGTCTAATTCAAAATTCAAAGGGTTCGATGGAATTCCCGTTAAATTTATTAAAACGTGCAGTACTCTCTTATCACCTGTTCTAACAAACATGACAAATTATTTATTTGAAGTACACTTCCCCGTGCATTAAGAAATCCAATAAATACACAAATCTACAAAAGAGATTAAACAATGGCGTCAACAACTACAGACCGATGGCAGTTTTAAGTATTTTCTCAAAAATCTTCGCATTAATGAATTCCTAGACAAACATGATCTAGTAACACCTGGATAACATCGTTTTCAAAAAACTAAATCTATATGTAGAATACATATAATACGTTCTGAAGCAAACTGACAGAAATAACTACACGTTATCCATCTTTTTCGATCTTTCCCGGTCGATTGATACATGAATTCCGCTTTCACTAACTAAACCCGAAAAATTGGGTTTACTCGCTAAGTATAATCAATGGTTAAGGTTTTACTAAAGTAGCAGAAAATTACAAGTTTAAGAAAACAACGCCGCAGCATATTGGTAATAGTATACCACAAGGAAGTATATTTGGCCCGCTTATATTCTAACTATAGGAAAAGTGTTTATATACGCTGATGATACAACTAAAGTACTTGGTGCAATTACTATTAATTTTAATATGTTGAATTTTAAAAATCGTCTCATTATTGACCTTAACAAGACAGTGCTTTTGAAAAACCATAGTACTTATCGGATCAATAATAATTTAAACCTCAACTTCAAATTTAACAACAGAGAACCAAACATCTCGGATTCAGAAAGCTTTTTAGGATTAATAACTGACAAGAGTTTGTCATTTCAAAGTTTACGTAAAACTAAACGAATCATCTTATTTACTACCAAACGTTAAGAATTCATTTACATCTGTAACGATAATTTAATTAACGCCATTCTTCTAGTTATTTATCAAAAAATTAGAAATTGCTTTTAGTTAATTTAAATGATCGTTAAGAGTTTAAAACTAAATATACCAAATATGCATTTGGTAAATCAAAAGAATTGAAAACTAAGTAAAACTAAATGCTTACCATTAACTCAATATAAATAATTAATTTAATATAAACAATTAATTTAAGATAAATAATTAATAATTACTACTACTACTACTACTACTGCCATTCCCTTAGCGGATTAGGCAAAACCCAGTATCAAGAATCCACCTTCTCAACCACTGCATGCACCCATGTAATCAACCCCTCAAACTACCACCGCCCTTCACTACAACTCCCACCACTGTACAGTATCCACACCATCCCACTATTACCCATCAATTCTACTATCTCTACTATCATCCATTCGATATTTTTCTCCATTACTTTCTGTCCCTACATACTTCTTTTGCTTCCATTAAATTCATACAACGTTTCTGGCAAGCTCTCCTATTCTTTGCGCTCTTTCTTCTCTTTCATTTTACAATTCCTTCAATCATATTAAGCCACCTCTTTCTCGGTCTACCTCTATTTAGTTTTCCATTCATACCTGCCTCGTATATCCTCTTTGTTAAGCATTCATTACTCATTCGTTCCACATGCCCAAACCATCTTAACGCACTTCTTTCGTACAGTTCTGGCAGTGTCTCCTTCACTTAGCATGTATCTATCACCCACTAATTCCTTACTCTGTCACGTCTCGTTTTGCCACATGCAGCTTTTAGGAACCTCAATACTTCCGGCGTTTATTTTACCCATATGCTTCTTCTGACATACCCAAGTCTCACTGCCAGATAAAACAGTTGGAACAAATACACTATTGCAGACAGCCTTCTTTGGTTCTATACTTAATTGTTCACTGTTGATTACTGAACACATCCTGCTAATTATTTTCCTGTTTGCATTCACTCTGTTTTCATTTTCACTATCTACTCGCCAATCATTCGCAAACATTATTCTAAGGTAAGCAAACTTATCCATTTGCTCAATTATCTCGCTACCCAACATCAGCTGATATATTTCCTTTTCAACTTTCGCATTAAAAACCAATGCCTTTGTTTTGCCACTATTGATTTTGAAATCCATTCTTTTACTCACTTCTACAAATTTATTCAACATTCGTTGCATTTGGCTCATACGTTTAGCTACTGGTAATGCATCATCTCCATAAATCAACACTTTTACGTCTTCGCTGCCTATATTTATGCCACTCAAGGCCTTACATGCACAATATATTAAATAACCAAGGAGACATCACACATCCTTGTCTCACATCCTACTCAATTCTGAAGAACTCACTAACCGTACGGTTCAATCTCTGCTTCCATCATCCATTTCTTTTATGGCATTCAGTAGTTCTCCTTTTACACCATACTCCGCCAGAGTTGCCCATAACTTGCATCTATTCACACTATCATACGCTTTCTCTAAATCCACAAATGTACAATA
>JAHWXV010073674.1:0-10654 GCA_024586415.1 Phrixothrix hirtus
ATATATATATATATATATATATATATATATATATATATATATATATATATATATATACTAAAATGGTATCATTAAGTAAAAGACTTGTTTTGATTTTAAAAAAATTATAAACTTACACAATTAACAGATTACTAGAAATTTTAAGGAAGAAAATAAAATATTCTTTTAAACACTAATTAACGTATCTAGGGTATTTAATAGCCAGTTGACATTCATTAATGGTGCTCTGAAATCATATGTGTCATAGAGTAGCTAAAAATGTAGAGTCAGACACACTTGAACACAGTAGACAAAGTCAAAAAGCAGCAAATATTTCGAAAACTGGGCTCTTTATACGCATGCTTTAACCGCTGTTAAAGTAACACGTCTATATTCCGAGCATCCTGTATAATATTGCTCAGCCATACATCATTCAGAGTATATATAAGCTATTAAAATTATATTATGTTATATTATCAAACGTGATGTAGTATTTAAACTAGTTTTAAACTTTATTTTAGTTTTCAGAAGAATTAATTACAGTTAAAAATATGTTTGGTTGCAATAACGATTTATTCTACGTTAATGATGTTAACGATTAATACGTTATTTATATTAGTTACACATTTGTTATTCACAATTTTGCATTTCTATAAATTTCGTAGAGACTAAATGCAATAGATCAATAAATTAATCACATTAAGTATATTTCCTATTTTATAGTCAACACTGATCAACATCACTGCGCAGTAGTGCACCAAATTTCTGACGTTGGTACAATATGGGCCCAAGGTACCGTAACGCACTAGAAATAATCGATTATCCAATGTTGACCCGCTGTATATATCCGATTTTAACCATTTACCACTGTTTAAGACTGTTTTCCGCTCATCAGCCATCGTGATAATGTTTGTTGCGTATGTTTTGAAACGGTGTGTTATTTAGATTGATATTAGACCACAAAAAAGACGCATTTAGAAGTTATTATTTATTACATAAAATGTTACTTATATAGGGTGTCTCAAATATTAACACTGTGGGTACTTTATGACATGTAGAAAATTTATTTTTTAAAAACGATGAAAATTTACATAATATAATTTGTTCTAAATACAATCCTGTTTAGTAAATAAAAGTAATTATGAATTGAACGAGAGTAAAAACGTACTACTGTAATTTAATATGCATATAAAAACATGTAATATGTTTGAATGTAATTGTAGTAATATGACCTATAAACTTTCTTTGGCCTTGTTTACTGTTTTTGAAATAATATAACAATTTTAAGTCCGTGATTGCTTGCCACCAAAATTATTTATTAAAAATACAAGATTTTAAATTATTTTATCTTAAATGTCAAACATGAAATTAAGGCAATTCATATTCTATAACGTGTTTATGTGTTCAATGGAAGTATTCTAAAACAAAACAACCGATTCTTTTTACGTGGATCAGTAACAATATTATTTCCTAAAAATTACTACTGTAAATAAAACGAGCAAGGGGAAAATACATTGTTTATTTATTTATTTTGCTTCATAAAAATGATTTTTAAGTTTTTCGGTTACCTGTTGGATACGTGTCGGAAATTGAAAAGTACTGCTATAAAATATGTCTGTAGAGTAACATAAAATCCTTTTAAGTAAAATAAAAAATACGAGTTCAGTAATAAAGTTTCTGTGGTGTAAATACCATCCCATGATTAAATGTAGGTCGTTAGAGATCCGGATTTGTGATCAATATTTACGCGAAAATTTGTAAAAAAAAATTTTAAGTTCAATTTTTTTACAGATTTTTGTTCCCTAAGGATCCTTCTACATATGTGTTAAATAATGTGTCTTATATTCCGAACGCCATATACTAGAAGTATTAGTATGCGAAATCTCATAGACCCTAACCGTCAACTGTTATATCGACCATACGTCGTACGCATTACTGTTGTTGGTCTGAATTAATTGAATTGTTTATTATACATCATCTGATTTATTTTAATATATGTATAACATTTGCTTATTAGTGACTCATTTTCTGTCAAACACTTTAAAGTACTTTGTAGTAATGTCGTAACGGCAACATGGTTCACTGACAATTAGATAGTTGCAATCTAGATAACTCAAAACGCCACTTCTGTAAAGATGTTGCAATATTAATAGTTCCTGTAGCGTTGCAGTCTCTACCTGATTCAGGTAAGTGTTTGCAAGATGCCCTTTTGTTAGAGACACCATCGTGCGCTTTTAAATTTAGGCATTCTGAATTGGAAATCAGGATTTTGTTGTTAGAGTAAATTATCTAAATATGTGTTTGTAAAGGCTCCATAGTGATTAAGTTCACTAAAAAAGAATATGTATAAGGTTAATTTACTGATTAAGTTTACTTGAACCTTTTAGAATCTCTGATCACATTTGAAGTGTTAAAGTGGAATTGAATACAAGAGGTGGTATCATCACATTCCACATTCCCTGACTGCACATACTGTGGGCAGAGGGGCGGCGATAGGTACTTAGCGCGTCCCGGGAAGAAACCTTAACCTTGACGAGTCGGCGTGCTAGCTGCAAACGGCAATTAATTCAAATTTCAAGTTCCGTGTCAAATAGAGGAGACTCGAAGCAGTGAGCCAAAATGATTAGTTTAAATGGCACGCATGCTTCAAAAGCGTATTATTGATAGGACAATAATAGGTCGGGTCGACCCTTCTAGTTCAAAACTCAAAAAATTGGACCGAAGATACATGACTGGCGCGTAGGAAATGTCGAATAAACATGCACGATCTGTCGTATGGATTAATTTAGTCGATCCTAGACGACCGTTTGACCATGCACCTAATTGATAACGAGTATGTACTCCGGTTTTTAACTACTGAACGGAAGGGTCGCCACCTCAAAGTCTGATAAGATGTTCAACAGTTTACGCGAAATGGCCCAAATTTCTTGTGACAAGATTTGGATTTACGGCTAAATTAAAGGCCAAGCAGTAGTCTTCGAAATGAAAGAGTTCGCGTTCGCCAAGAATTAAAACAGAAAGACAGGTCTTTTTGTTTTTCACGGTGAATACCGCACTTTATTGCAATGTTTTAGGCACATGGAGAAAAACAGAAAACATTTGATTAAAACGAGTAAACCTATGGTGCTGCGGAAATTGAATACTTCACTATGACAACACACCCGTACACTCGACATTTGTAACAACCACATTTCTCGCCCAGAACTGGATAATCGTCATTACACAGTCACCGTACTCGCAGTACTTGCCTCCCTGCGACTTCTTAAGCTCAATAGTTGCCTAGCAGCGCATCTAACGCGAACCTCAGGAGTTGAGCTGTACAGAAAATGGCCTCCGGGGGTTTTTTAAAGATGGCAACAGCGCTTGGAGATTTGTGTAGTACACAAGGCAACTACTTCGAAAGGAATAGATGGTGATCGAAATTAACTTTTTTTATGAACACAGTCCGGGTACTGTCATATCAATAGCGTTTCTAAAATTTTTGATATGGCAGAGGACTCATAGTTGAGGTCGTATGAGAGGCTTATCTACAAAGATTTTCACGATCAGAATTTGAGATCCATAAATCCATTTGGGTTGTGGTTTCTGCTCCTGAGCGGACCAAAATTTTCCACAGTTTAGAAAATGTTGCAAATTTTCTATCTTAGTGTAATTTATATTAAAATTTATTAACAGGTTTACATTACGGAATTTACGGATCAAAATATTGCAAATTGCTATAACTTTTGGACAAATTAAGCTTTTTTAATTAAATTTGAAATCTAGCGATGCACGTTTACGTAAATTATTCCACTATCTTTATATTTTGTAGTCAAATAATCGCATAGATAGAATTGAACACCGTATTTTTGAAACAAGAAGCTAGCAGTCTGCTAATTAACAAATGGCTAAACTTAATATTACGTAAATAGTAATTAAATTTTACTTTGTATTTTAAATATTGTAATTAATACTTTATTTCGTATAATACAATATCATTTTAAATAAGACATTTAAGCTTTCGTAATTCTTTGTAACAGTCAAATTTATACTGGGTTGTTTCAAAACATCTTCAGGGATTTAAATAGGTAACTAAGACATTCGTTTATATTATTATGAAAGTAAAAATATACAATAACATTTTGATAGTCGCTGTCATACTGCTTTTTAAGTTGAAAATACTTTTGATTATGTTTATATAAAACCAAGCCATAAATATGAAAATCGGATTATAGAAAATATTGATTACAGTCATTACGCCATTTCCTACCTCAACGAATTTTTTATTAATAGTTGTAATTATGTGCTTTTAATAAGGCTTTGCGTAAATTTCAAAATATTAACGATTATCACACAGCTGTAATTTCCGACATAATAACGTCAATTTATTTCTATAGGTACTTGACCTCCGATAATTATGACCTAATTTTTTTCTTGGGCTAAAATATTAGCAAAATTAATTCATAAGGTTTTTTGTACGTTGAAGTTAAAGAATTTTAAAAACGAACTTTGAACACATAATGGTAATTTAATAAATACAAAACCGTTATGTATTTTTAAAATAAATTAAAATATGGCCATCGTTTTGAAAACAGAATCAGTTGGATTTAGTCTACAGCTATGAAACTCCAAAGAGGTAAAAATATATCTAATATTAGAATAATAAAGTAACCGACTTATACTTCTAACTACCATAACGACGTTGTAACTTAATCTCATTTTAAACAAGTTTACAATCAGCCAAGTAAGCGCAATTCAGGAGTTTTGGAAACGGTTTTGCTAAATTTCTTAAAATTTGTTCTTTATTTTTTTATAAATGCACGAGCAGTGAAAATTGGATGGTTTGATTTTCTGAAACCACTTCAAAGCAATCCTGTATTTAGCATTTCACTCCACAAAATATTTTTTGTTTTTTAAAAAAAATTAAATTTTTGGAAAATGTTGAGAATTATTTTTAGAAACTGCGCTAAAAATACGAGGGGGTACCCAAAAGAAACCAAAATAGCGCTGACGTGGGCGGGAATTGCATAGTACGTATTTCTCCCGCTTAATGTGTATAGCGCAACTCGTTGCCAGTTCAATGCCGTCCGCGTTGTCAACCTGGCTTTCTCTGTTTGCCTGTAGTGTTTTCTTGTCTCTGGTGCTGTTTTGTTCTTTCTTCGTTTTTTGTGATTGCGAATTTAAGTGAACAACGCGAGACTGTGAAATTTTGTTTTTTCTCGATAAAAACGCCGCTGAAACGGTTTTGATGTTGAAAACAGCATACAAAGATAACGCTGTGGGAAAAACTCAAGTGTACGAGTGGTTTTTTCGCTTTAAAAATGGTGACATGTCGATTGATGACAAACTTCGTTCTGGATGTCCATTAACTGCCCGAACAGATGAAAATTTTGAGAAAATTCGTGAACTTGTGCTCAAAGACCGACGACAGACCATTGAGAAATTGTCGGAGATATGTAGAATATCTTGCAGCTCGGTTCAGCAAATTTTAACCGATGATTTGGGAATGAAAAGGATCGCTCCCAAATATATGCTTCCGGTTCTGGCTGACCATCAAAAAGAACGTCGAGTTGAACATGTCCTGCTTTGAAACAACAGCTTGAAACATCCAGATTTCCTGTCAAAGATCATTATTGGTGATGAGTCATTGTGCTATGATTACGACCCAGAAACAAAGCAAAGGCCAAGTCAATGGAAGACGTTATTGCCCCTCCCCCTCCCGTCCAAAAAAATGTCGTCAAGTGAATTCGAACATCAAGAATGCTCATTTTTTTATGTGAAGTGGTAGTTCATTTAGAGTTTGTTCCGCCAGACCAGACCGTTAATCAAGCTTTTTATTTGGAAGTTTTAAAAAGATTGCACAACAGCGTTTGTCAAAAAAACCCGATTTGTGGCAAACAGGGGACTGGCTTTTCCACCATGACAACACGCCTGCACACACAGCTATCTCTGTTACTCAGTTTTTGGCAAAAAACGGTATGATTGCATTGCCTCACACACCTTACTCACCTGATCTAGCTCCGTGTGATTTTTTCTTATTTTCACGCATGAATAGGGGTATGAAAGGATTCAGATTTGACACCATTGTTGAACTCAAGAAAAAATGAGAGAGGATCTATCAGGCATTACTGATGGGGAATATAAAAAATGTTGCAAACAATGGAATCACTGATTGGACAAATGTATCAAGTGTAATGGAGAGTACTTTGAAGGGGATAAGATTATTTTCTAAAAAAAATTGAAATACATAGCTTTTATAAAAATAATTCCCGTTTCTTTTCAGTACCCCCTCGTGTATTTGAAGTTTTATGTTTAAATTAGTTTAATAAAAGTTGTTGTGCATATTATAAAGCATTTTATATATATTTCTGAAAATAAACGCTAATTTATTAGCTATGGTAGTGATCCAATGTAAATTCCTGGGTAGGTAGCGCTCAATTGAAATGACTAAAAACCAGCGTCATAAATGCACGGTATTGTAATTTAGGCGCCTCCATATAATATGATCAGTCAATGTTATCCAACCTAGTTGGCTAAGTTTAGAAACAATGTTGATGTCGGAAGATCGCTCTAAGGCAGTAAATATAGCCCATATCAAAGGGAAGGGTCGGCATATGAACATATGCACAGTTTTATCCATACGACAAAAAATGGGCATTTGAAGACAAATATGCGAGGTAATTCTTTGCTACGACCCTATGTCGAAAAGGGAATCGAAGAAGTGACGATTTTGAGGTTAACGGCCCTCAATAGAGACTAAACTCAATTAGTCAACAAAAGAGATCATGGCTACCTTCACCTGGGACTCAGATGAAATCCTGATGATTGACCAGAGAAAAAAGTACAGTTGCGAACAGCGAATATTATGTTTCACCTCTGCATAAGTTACGAGAATATTAAACAAAAGATACGAGGAAAACTGTAAACCTACAGTTTGGTACCAACCCTCATCAAGTAGTGAAATATATGTCAATCTGTTGCTGCCAGAATATCATTTCAACCTTGTGCTTTAAAGCAATATAATTTGAAAGGTGCTGGGTTTTAAGACCAAATTTACTAAGCCTTTATTTTGTATATTATCGAGTACAATAACCTGTTTGACAGTTTGTATGAAAGGGGTAGGTTACCCCCTTCATAACACTACTTAACCTTAAATTCACTGGAATATATTCAATGCTGAAATAAAAACTTTTTATAAAAGTATGCAGTTAGATATGGTTTAATGTCTTAATGAGGTTACAGGATAGAAACCCCAATTAGAATCATTTTTGATAAAAATACAAAAATATTTAAACTGAATTTTACATTGGAAAGACTGCATTCAGATACTCACGAAGAGGTACAAAATTGGAAGGTGCACCAAAGGTTTCCATTCGAGAAATTAGCTTCAAATTTGAAACAATAATTCGAAATATCTTGCTCCAGAGAGATTTTCTGCAAAGAATATGGTTCTATAACTTGATAACCAACAATTCCTTCCCAAAGATTGACTTTTTCTGGTCATTGAGTGTATTCTACCCTCATTCAGTGCGGATTCTCCTCTATTCAATAACGAAAATTATGTCGATCTACCTGGTCATTTAAATGAACGTTTATTCATCAGAAAACAGAACGTTTTCTGTGTTCAGTTTATTTCTGTCTAGTAGATCCATCATTTGCTTGCAAATTTGGAGTCTTCTATCAGGATTAACTTCAGTTGATTCCTGAAGGGATCAAATTTTTGCATTTTGAGATTTTTTACTAATTTCGTGTTCGCTCGCTAGCTCCCCGATGGGGATCATATGGTTCTCCTCAATAGCTAATAGTACATTCACCTTGACCCCTTCACTAAATGCGCTCTGTCGGTGAGTATCTGTTTTTCTTACATATTCGTTTTCTCGAAACTGTTTTTGAGTTTTGCTTACAGTACCTTGGCATATTAGTTGTAAATAGGGATATTTCTCTCTGAATAAATGAATAACTTCAGTTTATTTTCTTAGCTGACCTCCATATCCAACCATCATTAAAATTTCAATCAATATTCAAATCTAATAAAGTGTTATTTTGACAACAAATGTTACAAGGTGTTGATTTGTTGAAAACAAATGTGAAACGGTATTGATTACAATAGCAATTTTAAACGTACTCATTGAAACCTTGAGACTAAGTAGAGATAACAATTTGAACCATATGTTGAGTGTTTATTGCAGAACAAAATATTACTAAGGTGAATAGATATCTTTTATTTTTCAAATAAAACGTTTTTGTTTAAAATTTCGTTCATAGCACAGAAAGAAAATTTGAAATTTGGTAGTTAGTAGTTACTTGACATGCGCTTTAAAAATGATACTAAAAAAAATTTCGGTTGTTGTTTAGGGATGCAAAAACCTTTTGGTCATTAATAACAGAGGGCGTAAGCATTGACAATTTAGTTTAATTTCGTAACGAACAAAAGTGGCATCTGTAATACTATTAAAGAAACATTAGTAGGTATCTTTATGCTTTTCCTGTGGTGGAAGAGCGCTGCACACAACAATTATATGACAATTCTAGAATTTAATAGGCAGATGTAACATATAAATAAAGCGATTTTAAAAATTGGGTTATGTTTTTATACCAAAAATGGTTTTGACATTCAATCCCAGCTCCATAACTGCAACAATATCGCGAACTACTGGCTTCATAACTAAAATAACATAATCAAAAATATGCGATAACTGACGAAATGGAATAATAAATTATTTAAAAATTATACTGTTTTAGTTCAAATAAAAAGTATCCCTGTATTATTTAGAACTTATTTGTTTAAGAAAATCGAAACACTTGACGAACATCCTCCAGTAGTAGAAATAATTGTTGAAACTGTTGCATAGCTTTACAACAAGAAATCGAACTTTTTTCCAATAAAAGGCTTTTTATTAATCAAACAAAGTTCTCGTTTGGAAGTAATGTTTATATAATTTTAATAGTGGCAGATACTCTTTTCAAAATGGCTTTTCAAGAAAATAATTGCCTATACAAAAATTACCACAATTTGATGAAATTTAGGCAGCTTACAATACATAGTGAATGTCAATTGCCTATATACGATTTAAGATTTTTGCACTCTTAAAAAACAACGAGAACGTCATATGTCAAATTTGAGACATACTATATAAATATTTGTTTAATAAAAAGGAATAAAACCACTAATCACTAATCTTTAATTTACTGAATTAATTCCAAGTTACAGACTCACTCTGTATATAAATTTAATTTTTAGTTATTTGGACATTATTTATGTTTTATAGGTCATAAGAGTTTATCGAATATTAAATTTATGGAAATAAATCGTGACATACAGGTCTTTCAAGTTTATTAAAATCATTTATTGGTTTAATTACAGTATCTTATTTTTCATTGCGAACTTAGATAATCACGTATATATAAGTTCGCAATGAAAAATAAGATATTGTAATTATATATGCATATAAAACAAAATATAAACAAAATGCTCTCCGATAACACAAATAATAAATCTTGACTAATAAACACCTACAAATAAATAATCATTTTATTTACCAGATATATATGCCCGAAAACCACCAGATTTTAATACCTCAAAAGTAACAGGTGGCAATGTAAAACTTAATACAACCACTTCAGTAACCACTATAAAATGAAGCACAAAAATAGGTGTTTTACACAACATGTTGTTAGTAACTGCTTTGTTAAAAACTACTTAAAGAATGGGCTATCGACATGCCCATATCCTAACCGATGAACTGTACGTTTACAATCACGTGACTCGATCTTTAAAACTCACGTTCGCTAATGAATCGTTACCAACATCCAAGGATGAATTCAAAGAAAACCAAAACGCAGAATGCGTTTGGTTTTCGCTAAAATTTTCATACAAAATTAAAATAACCATGAAAAATAAAATCTGAATTTATCCTTGCTTATAATTATAGAATGAGTAAGTGAATTGACCTCTGTATTTACATCAAATAATTTGCAATCGTTTTGATGTGTCGTAAAGACTAGATATACATTTAAGTGAAGCCTTGACGTATTTATAACAGATTTCAGGACTATTGAGGTAAAATATGCTGACCTGAACAAAATTTTAGAGAACTAGATTCGCTGAGCTTGGTGAAGAAGCGCAGGTTTGTTCTATTTTGGTCTCCAAACAATGCTTAAGTAATTGCCCAAAGAGCCGTTGTCAAATTTAGGAACTACTAAAGAAATCGTGGCTACACGATTGTTGTACTACAGGCCGACCAAGTTAGCTTGGGCTCCAGCTTATGCATGCGGAATAGCAAATTAATCATCTTTCAGCGAGAGATCACTTTCATTATGTTTGCATAGCGTGAACATGTGTACATTCCGGTGCAAATGATTACTTATTAATTTAAGACATAGTAAATTGCTTTTAATAAGTTTATGTGTATTAAGGTTAAGCCGTTCTGTGAATTGTTTCTTTTTATTATTATTAGCATTTCAAATTGAAGCAGGGTGTAAAGAAAATAGCGTTCGTCCTTGGAACAGGTGATAAAAGACAAACAAAAAAGTCTTATATAATAATAGTCAAAACGTAACGGTTTTCCTAAGAAAAATTAGTAAAGTCAAAATTTAGCCACAACAATAGTGCACAACGAATGAATATTTTTATTTGGGAGTTGCCCAGAATATAGTTCTTCCTATACATAACAAAACGTTTAATACAATTTTTTAA
>JAHWXV010073675.1:0-17179 GCA_024586415.1 Phrixothrix hirtus
AAAAACCTAGTTAATGAATTAATTAAATTTCTAGTATACTTTGAAAATACATTTTTTTGTGATTGCATTTCTCGATATCGCAATAACAGCTTCCTACCCGCAATCATTCTCGTATATTTTACACTCAAAATTTAATAAATCTGTTTACTTCTTTCTAACGCATCATCGGTTGTTAAAATTATGTCAGAATCTCGAGTTTTTACCTTAACCCTCGTTTTTATTGATGAAACTGAGGCTATATTTCGTTAAAAATATAGAACTACTTTAACGCGATAATCAGTAAGCAAATTTATTACTATCAAACATTAAAACTCTATAATTGAAAACCTTAAATAATCAAGAACGTGCCTTAAACATTAACTTTATAAAAACGATTGAAAGACTAACATTACCTACGTTTTAAAAATTTATTTTACTTGAATTTTATATTTAAGATTTATATTTGAAAGAAGTAGGTCGATAGATAGGTGAACAAATGTTGAAAACCAAAATTGCTGGATGAAAATCATACAACTTTTATAATTACATACCGCAAAAATTGCTTAAATGTTTCTCTCTCCTCTCAGTCGTATACACGCTGCATCCTTCATTATTACAGGCTATTATTGTTCAATACAAGTTAAAATCGCACCCACATACACACATATTCACTTATAAATTATTATTATAGTTATTTATCTATATTTTAGCTCTCATCACTTAAACGTATTAGATTTATCTCTTATCATCACTTTCAATACTTATTTCGTACACTTTGTTGGCTTTCTTTATGTCCTTTAATCCATGATAAACTACCACACCCTTCATTTTCGAAGATTTGATGTCTTTATTGTACTGCTCAATTACATCATCGGTGAACATGGTTAGAAAACTATTAGATAGAAATGTAACATTCTCGAGCAATTCTAATAAAATCTTGCAGCGAAATCGAGTAGAAACGGTTTTAACGCTAAATATTTCATATTTATGGTTAAGAGTTAAATCTGTAATCTTGATTGCATTTTTTAATGATTTTGACTTGCTAAACGCTTCAAGCATAAAATCCATATCGTCTTAATTACTTTAGCTCTTTTAATTAAAATTAAAACAAGAAATTATAATTTATCTCATCTTTGTTTAATTTGATATCTTATAGCTAATTATAAAATTTCTATAGGCATCTTATTGTTATTGAATCTGTGTACTGACAATTGATGTTAATATTTATAAACTTACGAATTTATTTAGATAACAATGCATACACGCGTACGTCAAAAAAGTCACAGGGTTTAAATAATTAATTAATATACTTGATAGAGCATTTGCATATTAAACACCCCTTTTTTTACCGTTCAATCGTGACTACGCGAGCACTATCGCATCTCAATAGCCAATTAAAATAACCCTTTTATTAAATATGTAACTACGATTTCATATTACAATAAACTCATATTATTATTGATTAATAAGGCTATTTTTGCTTCTCTACATATTTATAATTTAGACCAATCACACATATTTATTCCCTATTCTAGCAACCAACCTCTTTTGTAGATGACTATTATTTATTATACTTTAACGTTATGTATTACATAACAGCTGTGTAACCAAATACTAATTTCGATCATTTTTTCACATGAGGGAATGAGATTTTTATTCATAAAGCTAACCCCCCTAGGCAATTAATTTATAGATATATTTCCTCTTAAATTCAGTTTCCCACATACAGGAGATATCGTTATTTATTAACAATCTAAAAATTAATTCATTTGTATCATGTTTTCTAACGGATGTGATAATATCCTCAATACAAAAATTGTTTTTAAATGTTAGAGACGGTTTCAAAGCATTTGAAGGATATTTTACCTGCCAGTTAATATTTTAAAACTTTAATAACTAATAAAAGCATGCGTACACAAATTACCGTAAACAGTTAATATTTAAAACCTAAATAATCATTAAAGCATGCATGCATACAAAAATTACCGTGACACATTATACTAGTTATTTGAAGTTAATTTATATTTTGCATAGCAAGCACTTCAATTATTCTTGTAAAAAATGTTGATAAATCTATTCTTTACACATTAAAACAGTTATTGATATATACGTATTTTTAGTTAAAATTCGGTTGTTCATATAAGCCAGTAATTTTAAAATTTATGCTTCCCTGAAGGTAATAATATATTCAGCTCCTCACGATGCTTTGAAAAAAGGTCGGCTTCTTGAGGGTAGAATGTACCATCAGTCCCTATTTTAAAAACCATGTATTTCGAACATAATAGTTCCCCTTTGCAAAGATTTCTGTCTAGAAATATATTACTTCGACATATAACCATTACAGTTTAAATTTGAATTTTGACGAGTTAACACCAATCTACTTTAATATACTTATATATATACCTATATGTTAATTATATTTGCATTTGTGATTATGTTTTCGTTAAATGACTTATGTATGCACGTGAATTGGCAATTACTTATGTTTTATTTATTTATTTATCGGTTAAAAGATGTGCAATTTAAATACTCGTTGTGTTATGTAAAGTAATGCGAAAAAGTGCTAATTCTTCATATATTAAATTCTGTACGTGTGCATAACTTGTTATATAAATTTGATAATATTTAAAATTAACCCTATAATTCTTAATATAACTAAAAATACATTTTGCTCGTGCATTCATTTGGTTAAATGTTAAATATTTATAATTAAAATATATGCAGTTTGCTTTAAAATTGCGACTACAATAAATATTTGTTATGTAAAATAAAACGAAAAAGTGATAAATACATCTTATATTAAATTTTGTGCGTCTATATAACTTGTTATATAAATTTCGATGTTATATTAATCACGCCTTTAATTGCTTAATATAACTAAAGATACATTTATTCGTTCGGTTTTTATGTTAAATAATGATCATTAAAAAGACGCGCAACTTGCGTTTAAAATTTCTACAGTACAAATTCGCTGATATTTTAAAAATTGAAAACTCTAACAAATTTAATTATTTAATTAATATATCTACAAATACATTTTGTTCCTTCGGTTTTATGCTAAATAGCGGTTATTAAAAAGATACGCCACTTACTTTTAAAGATTTTAAAACGTCAATTCCAAGCTTCTTTCTTTCACGCACACTTATCCAGATAGCAAACATTTCTAACTCTAGGACATCAGAAATGAAGTCTTTTAAATGGAATTAACTATAAACTCCATTTCTTAAAAAATCATTTATTAGTTAGTTTAAAACAATCAAACTTACTGTATCGATCGGTCCATCAATAAAAGTAATTCCTTTAAGTGTGCGCACTTGCGAGATTATTTCAACGGGAAAAAAACGATTGCTAATGTGCGCCCCACACCCCGCGCCCATTTCACATAAGCACTTTGCCCCTTTTTAATATTCAATTGTCAACATGCGAGCCATTTTATAATGCATGTCGTCACGCGGTTTTGTTCTTCTTCTTCTTACTCTTACTCTTCCTCTTCCCTCTTTCTAACTTTATTTTTTAACACATGGCGGCGCGCCAGTTTGTTTGCTTGTTCTCTAACTTTGCATCATTTTACTATTTAAATACATGTCGGCGCGCCATTTTGTTCTTACTAACAAGACAGGCCTCTTTATTATTACTTACTGGCGGCCATTGATACTTATTTATATTTTCAATTCTTACTTCATATTTCAAATACATGTCGGCGCGCCATTTGGTTCTTACTAGCAAGACGCGCCTCTTTATTAATGACTGGCGGCCATCTTTCATTCACGCACGCGGATTTTACTTACTATATTCCTTCTCGCCCTATAGTTCGCCCCACTCTTCGAACTCACTCTAAAAAGCTATCGGAAAAACTACCTCTTTACAGACACGCCCACACGCTTACTTACACTTGGAAACACACCCTTACCCTAGTCGTATTCTATCCTTCTCACATTCACCGTAAACACTCCCGCATCTCACTCTTGGAAAACACAGAGCGAGGGGTACCCTGCCGCCCTCCCCGCGGATTAGCTCCCGCCCGCCCCGCTTCATCCACTCACCAACAAGCTATCCAGAACGTTACTTGGTATACTACTTATATAAACCATGTTATGAATTGAACCTGCCAGGTTGCGGTGACAGAAACATTTATGTAGCCTAGCGTTTACGGAATCTATCTAGTTAAGTGTTATAGTTGTATTAACGATTCTAGTGATTCTAATGTTAATTTGTATGTTTTGTTAAACTAATGTATTAATAATTTGTTTTTATGTAAATTTAAGAGCAAGTATTATTGACTAATTTTATGTATAATAAATTGCTATATTCAATGTAATTAATTCTAAACGACAATAAGGGCAAGTTGTAATGTTGAATTATAAATATCATTGAAGTCGTATATTATGCTTATCCGACAAGCATCCAACTGATCGATCACATCAACTTTAACGCAGTGAATAAACGTTAATGGTAATGACTAAACTCACAGGAACAAGAATTATCTATATTAACAGCAACTTAATAAATACTGAGTTAACTACCAAATCTAAATCTAGGCCATTAAAAGTTTCGTCTCCCATGGTCCTTATTTGCAATCAAAATCCAGTACGTATTTGCTTTATTGAAGATTACTAAGAAACTGCGATCGATAAATTTCTTATGTTGAATAAGATTATTTCATCATTAATCAAAAAATCAATCTGTCAATGTTTGGTAAGAAAGTTTTAATATAGGGTATAACTAAGACATTACAGTTATTGACGAATTACATAAAATATACTATTTTTTGAACTTATTATTTTGATTACAACTAGGAAAATTGGCAATTACATGCCTAATAAAGGATAGGGTTTGATTAATAAGTAATACCTATAAAAGCTTATAATATAAATAAATAACCGATGCTCACACTTTGGCCCAATCCACAAATCCAAATATTTATACCAGTACAGCGATTTGCTGATTTAATTTTCTCTTATGTAACACGAAAGGCCTATGTTATTCACTTGATAGAATAATAAATTAGATGAGTGCATTAAAATGTCTAATTACGTCGTAAAAGAGGGCGCACGTTTCCTTCCGAATAAATATTACGCTAGCAATAAAGGACAAATCCATGCTAAATTTGATGTAGAGATTAAACAAAGGAATTTTATAGTAGCTTTCCTTTAAAACTATATAAACTCAATATAATGTGTAAGGACAAAGAATTTGAATATATACTTTTCTATAACGTATTAATCTGATTTTAATGAAATCATCTGTCTTTCGAATACGATAGTAAACAGTATCTAATATTTTACCGTTCGCTTCTTACACTACAGGGTTCCATCCGAAAGATTCTTCTATTCAAACGCACTCAAATATATTTTCTTTAATATCAATTGTTACCGCAACCATTTTGTTTATTTTAGTATTGCTACAAGTTTTAACAGTTAAAGTGATGTACAATAATGTTATTTTGACAAAAATTGTGAGATTTCTTAGTTAATACTAGAGATATAAAACCTTAATCTACGCTAATAAGGAAACGAATTTACTTTTAAACATTGTACTATATAGCATTATTTGTAAGCAAATACAATATGCCGTTACATTTTTTTAGGTAAATTCATTCTGATAGAAAGGAAAGTATTTTGTATATGTATTCAGGAAATCAATACAAAAGAAAGATAAGATAACATGTTCAAATCCGATTTTTAACCATTAAGGAGAAAATTTGCTGTAAAGTTTTTAAAATCATGCCTTTATTTGCAAGTACACTAGTAAAACTACATTACCTTCTGAATTTTTTTATGCTATAGTATTTACTTGTTTAATACCTTTCAAATTCACATATAGTGAATATTTTGTTACAATATTTCTTTATAGTTATATATAATATTATCTGTTTCTTCTAGAATTGCGATTATTTGATCCTTACTAAAACTAAAAAGAAGTAAAACCAAGATCAGTATGGCCTTTTGCTTTATTTATTAAAACAAATACAAGCAGGCGGGACAATATTTTTCCAAATTAGACGATTATAATGTTTAAAAAACGTTAATTAGGTCAAAACCTAAAAAGTAACCGATAACATTACAGTTTGAGTGAAGTTAAGGAAAACAGCTTCAGAAAAAGGTCTGTAATAACCTTGACAGTACGTAACGTCTCATATACATTTATAAAGGGTTTCAACAGGTGAAAAGAAAAGATCCTATACATGATACGATATGGTCCGCTATGATACGACACGATACATTATCCGATATCATACGGTGCGAAACCATATGATGACATTTAACGTGATTCCATCGGGTATGATATAATACGTTATGATACATCATAATTTGATATGATTCGATGCATGATATGAAATGATATACGATTTGACATGATATAGGACATAATATGATACGACACGACATGATACAATTTTGGATTATACGATGTAATATGAGATCATACGAAATGGCACTAAATGATACGTTATGATACTATACGATGAGAAACGAGATGATATGATACAATTCTATATGGTACGATATCGGATGATATATTTTGTAATACGATATCCTAGGCTGTGGTATGATATGGTACGGTATTGTACGATATAGTTGTACATGATAGACATGGTGGGGTACAACTTTATACTACCTGAAGAAATATAGTACGGTATGACACGGTACGATTGTATCCGATATCAAATGATCAGATACGATATGTATCTACAGCGAGTGATGTAGACATGTTTTGCAATGTGCCGTTACAATTTTATTAGAATTGTTAAATATACATATAAAACAATATGCCATTTACCAGGGATCAATTAGGCTATGTCACAGCGATAATAAACAGAACAACAGGGGCCATGTAGAGAGATAAAAGGTGCTTCAAAACTGTTGACAGTGATATTTCTGATATAGTTATCGAGAAGTTGCAAAGGAAAATGTTCTTTAAACACGAAAACGTAAGTAAAGTGGAAACCAATGTCGGGGTACTATAAAGTGATAATAGCAAGTTGGATAACCATTGTGTAGAAGTCTAGCAGTATATTTGTAGAAATTTCGTGGGTATATTAGGCATAAGCGAAGAAAATAACAAAAACTGCGAAGAAATAGTTCTCAGTCTATTCAAATCACAATTAAACCTACATATGGATAAGCAGGCTATAAATAAGAGTGCATGGCATATAAGTGCAGCGATGAAATCAACCTTGTCCAATAACAGTAAGTTATAACAGTTATAGACACCGTTAATTGGTTATGTCAAATACGAAACAGTTATTGTTTATTGAATAAGAGAAGATCTTTATATGGAGCGCCTAAAATGTTTATACAACGCGCAAAATGAGGTCGGCAAGAGGTATGAATGGACAAGTAATGGAAAAGCATTTGTAAAGATACACGATACTATCATTTCCTTAAGAAACCATCTTAGTAAAATTTAATTTCCAATTTCTAATACCTAATCTATTATGTGCAATGGCATGGTAGCATCATTCAGTAATACATTACTCAAGTCATTTACCATAATTAATCATTAATCGAACAGATAATTTATTTTGTCTGTTTTTTCTTTATTTTACTATTTTGTTTTAGATAGATATGGAACTAGGTTGCCTAAGTTTTAGTGGTTTAAGTTCTTTGAGGGATATAATTATAACCAATAAGTCCATGGCACACGCCTAACAGATAATGTCGTTACAGAAGATGTTTATATTCCCCGTTATCAATGTTATCGCCAAAACAGAATCGGCAGAGGAAGCAGTATAGGTACATACGAGGGGGTTTTCATAAATAATATAAATTGTTTTTATGTACTTACGTGTTTATTTTTTTGACAATATCCCTTTACAATCTTTCAGTATAGTATTCCTGCTTCTGAATTAAGGAATTCCAACATTATAAAGCTTTGTGATTCCTTCTAGAACACAATCCTTATTCATCTTAAGAATGGCTCGAGTAGCGATGTCATCGCATGGGTTGTTCCAACTTTGGAAATAAATCAAAGTCTGGAGAACTTATGTCAAGGTTGTATGCAGGATGAGGTAACAGCTTCTAACCGTATTCACACAGCCTTTCAGTTACGGCACTGGCGAAGTGTGGGAAAGCGTAATCGTCGTGATCGGGTAGCCCAACCTCGAGCAACTGAAGTTGGATATTGTGCATTTTTCTGTTCAGTTCTTGAATGAATTTAAGATAATACAATCCTGTGACGCCTGTTTCACATGGAACTCTGCCTGTCATGATGATTTCATGATGATCTCAAGCGAAGAACATTATTCGTTTCACCTTTGATTGGCTTTGACGAAATCATTACGGACGTGGAGAAGAATATTCTATCCACTCTTTCGATCGTGATTTCATCTCTGATTCAAAGTCTCTAATCGACGTTTTATCAATAGCGTACTGAAGTACTCAAGTAGTGAGGGACGCATCGCGCAGAAAATTTCTCTTGTTTAAATCAATTCCCAGAATTCGGAATACGGATGATGTTGGAATTCCTTTGGATGCAGGAAGTTCCTAACATGTCGCACGACGATCTTCTTCGAGATCATCTGCACAAGTTTCACACACTTTTAGTATGCTGATGTTTGCGTCTTTCCTAATATTTCGTCACCATTTATGTGTACACGATGTTTACGAAAACTATTAGCTTGACAAGAAACTATACTGCCGTCCACATTTTACGCGCCGCACACTTCACTTAAAGTTTCATGAATTTTCGTTAGGGTTTTGCCACATAAAATTTCGATCTTAATGTACGATCCTTGATCCTCTATAGTCGCAGTACCCGAGACTGGTGCAGACTCTATTTCACAATCATGAAATTCAACACCATTACGCGCCACTGACGCAGCAAAAACATATGCTTATTCCTCAAACCTTGAACTACAACTGACATAATGTTCACTTTTAACGCGTTATTCACTATGTAATGTTGTCAACCTGTGCACTAGTTATGAAACATCCCTCGTATGTTAAAGTGCTCATATAATAGTGATCCATGAATCAATAATAAAAATGTTTCTCCTATGTTAAGAAATTTATGAATAGTACTGTATTTCCTACTGTCAACAATGAATTAAAAGTTAAAAGAAAAGGATAAAAAAAATATTATATCATAGCTTAATGAATTTTGACGTTATTAAATAAAATCGAGCATATACCATAACACACTTGTGAAACTTAAAACAAAACGGTAAAAGTCAGATCGTGACAAAGTATTTAGGCGAAAAACCTAGTGCAACTAAATTAATGAAGGAATTTAAGTTATTCGCGTGAAATATGATGGTCGCAAGGGCATAAAGGAAAACCATTTGGAAAATGACAAGAAATACCGCATCTATTTTGAAACCATAATGCATACGGGAAATGAAGTGGTTACATGTTTGTTATAATAAAAGCTATATTGAAAAGAGTAATATCGTAAGAGCACCAAAATGGACAGAGCTAGTTCCATCGGAACGAGAGGCTGTAGCGTTTTTTTTTTAAAAAGTCAAACGGAATTTTAATGATGGTTAATCTTAAGCAAAGTAAAATAATGAATTTGAGACAATAATACCTAAGAAGAGTGGCGGTTCACAAATGAAAGGGATCATTTGTAATTAAAACAATGCGCCAGTATGGAAAAGTATTATGGCGACGCACACAGGCGAATTCGGCCAAAATCGTGAAGAAAATATGAAGAAGTCGTTTATTTCTTTGAAAATTCGATATCAAAGTTTTTGAGATCGCTGATAACTAATCTGAAACCAAATTGAAGAAAGTAAATGGTGGATTCAAAATGGTGGATGAATATTTAAAGAAAATCAACAGCTGCAGTCTAAACTTTATATATTGGCATTTATGAAGTTCCAGATGTTGAATTTCTAGTTAAAATTGAGAAAAAAATGGCTGATTTCAAATGGCAGACTACGGTGGAATAATATTACAAATCATTGACGAAATTAATATTTTATGCAAAATTAATAATATTTTTGTTATTTTAAATTACATAAGTGTAAAAACCTATCGTATGTGGTATCTTATATTTACGTTATATACATATAATACTTTTCTAATATTCTTTTCCGTTGATCTTTGGGTTGTCAAAGTATTGAAAAACAGGACACAGACCACATAGAAATGAAAATATCTAAGATGGCAGGAAATTATAGCAGGTTTTTCAATGCAGACATGTGTGGCAATCCTCGGTATTTATTTAAAAAGGAACTGATCGCTCTCGATTGAAAAATAAACTATTTCACTAATCAAAGCTAAAATATGTATAGAACTTATAGTTATCCCTACCATGGCATTAAGAAGTTGAACAAAGCAATGAATTTTGGATATGTTTTTAATATAGGACCTGCTAATTAGGGTTATTCATTATACATTAGCATTAGAAACCAATAAGTAGTCAGAAAATTATTGCAGATTAAAGGTGAAAAAATCGGTGACTAACTTTCTAGTAGCATATTTTTAATAGGAGATTACAACAAGATATAGCTTCTACCGTAAATCTTACTCCGATCAATTCTAAATTAAATCATCTTTATAGAAACGCAAAATATGAAAGAAAATATTTTGGATTTTGTCCACGATTTTAACTAAATTGGACTATGTGCGACGTGGGGAGCTTACCCTGTTCACCAGAACTTCAATTTAAATTTCTTTACAAATTACAATAGATCCCTAGCCGACACGCTCGTTCAATTGTTATAAGAGAATAAAATTAATTTGTTTACAAAACGGTAGCTCACTACGGTAATATAAAAAGGCATGAAACTGTTCAAGATGCAACTACTAAAAATAGTTAACAGCAAAACATTTATTAAGTAAGTCTTCTTTGCACCAAAAAAACAAAACTTACCGCAACTACACAAAGTAACTTATTATAAATGATCAAATACTAGAATTTACGTTCTTTCGGAACTAACTTTAGCTAAAGTTGTACACTATATAGATAAATATAGCATTAAAGACAGCTTCCCAAAAAATATTAAATGGTAGAGCAATAATCCAGCACTAAGGATTATTCACTCCGATATAATTTCAAGAATTGGACAAATGATATTAACATAAATGGTTATCACTCCTACGCAATGTGAGATAAATTTATTTAGATCCTATCAAAAAGAATTTTCAGCAAATGAAGCAATATAACAGAATTGCACTCATTAATATGGGCAATGTACCCGTTTCGAAATAAATTTTTATTAAATTGTGAAATTAATTTCACGCTAAGCTTTTAACATTGCAGCTTTATTGTCATCCCAAAGTTCGCAACAAATCAACATACATATTTTGAATGTCTTCAAATCACAAATGTCATGAAGGGCACTAAACTGCCTAGTGGAAAATACTTCAAGGTTACCGTTCGATATCTAAAATAAATATCGTTTATACAGACGTATAATTAATCTCCCAAACAGGAAGTCCTTACTGAACGGAAACACCCAAATTAAAATACAAAAAAAAAATAAATATCAAGATTACCTTTAGAGCTTCTTGGTATATAAATAAATGGATTTCGAGTTCCTTAAACCAAATCACATCACAGGAAGTAAACCAAGCTTTCCTTATTGTTCTTATTTGTTCCACAATAATTATTTACACATATGTTAGATACAAAGTGAAACTATTACTGTTGGAACAAGAGATTCGTTTACTCAGCCCCATCGAACTGTCGCCCGGAAATATCTCTCCCTGAATGTTTTAAGGACGCGCATGGAAGATCAACTCATAATCGTTAACCAAAAATGCACAACAAAAGCTAGAGCGACCTAATACGTCCTCTTTATTTTCAACTAGGCAGTTTAGTGCCCTTCATGACCTTTGTGATTTGAAGACATCCAAAATATGTATGGTGATTTGTTGCCAACTTTGGAATGACAATAAAACTGCACTGCTAAAAGCATAGTGTGAAATTAGTTTCACAATTTAATAAAAGTTTATTGTAATTTAGAAATGAGTACATTGCCCAGACTAATGGATGCAATTTTGTTATATTGCTTCATTTGATGCGAACAATTTTATATCTTTCCGTTTATCAATCTGTCAACATAGCTGACAAATTCTTTGATAGAAACTAAACAAATTTTTCATATAGCGTAGGATTGATATCCATTAGTTGTCCAATTTTTGAATTTATAACGGAGTGAATAATTCTTAGTACTGGATTATTGCTCCACCATTTAATATTTTTGGGGAAGCTGTCTTGAATATTCTATTAATCTGTATAGTGTTCAACTTTAGCTAAAGTTAGTTTCGATAGGACGTAAATTCTATTGCTTGAACATTTAGAATAGGCTAGTATGTGTAGCTGCGATAAGATTTATTCTTTTTGTCGTAAAGAAGACTTATTTAATAAATACTGTACTGTTAATTTAATCATTCTTTGTGAAACAACTATTTTCAGGAGTTGCACCTTGAATAGTAGCATGTTTCTTTATATTGCCGTAGTGAGCTACCGTTTTGTAAATAAATTAATTTTAATCTCTTATAAGAAAAGAAAATGGTACAACTTAAACTATAAAATATATGATGTGCTCAGCGACCTTCCTAAAAACATTTTTTAAATGATTAAATTATAATTCTTCTTAATACACATATTTAGAAATAAATGGATTGGCTATTATCTAGTTTCTAGAAACGAATTTATAAACTGTTCAGGTATTTTTGTGACCTAAGAATTGAGTTTTATGGTGTTTTATAATATTTAGTAAATAGAAACGCTTGTTAGGTTAAATAAGTACCTAACTTCCTTCGATTCGTTTTTCCACCTAAAAATGTTTTCAAGAATGTTTTCTAATAAATAGGTTGGTTACATGAGCTTAATACATCATTTTCCGACATTATTTACCTAGGTATTTATATAATTATCGTATTTCAAAAGGGAAGTGTATTATTAATCAATAAACTTTCAGTATGGATGAACCCGTGCAAATCAATTTGAACCTTGGGGTGGGGATGGACTTCTCATTCTTACACATAAAGAAAAAGGTATTCACCCAATTTTGGAAGTTTATTAAATAGGTCAAAATTTTAGAACGACAAGGTGATTCTGTGTACCTTTATATAAAATCAATTATCCCTATGGTCCAAAAGTACCAGTATTTTTTTCTTCCTAAACTGGGGAGGATATACAGAAGTGGCTTCAAGTTATGCAGAGAAACAGTGAAGAATCCGCCAATCTACCAAGGAAAGAACTACCACTAAACAATATAGCCTTTATTTTGTCAAATTTAAATATATATTAGTCCTCTTAAAGTTAGGGGCTATTATTAATTATAACATAACGAGTTTAATGTAAATAACAATAAGAAATTTTGTAAAAGATTTTGTTTCCTAAAAATTACATTTTAGTAGGTGTACGTACTTATGTACATTATCGTGAATTAATCAGTCATAAAAAATGAATACAAATATCTTTCCAGTAGTGCTAAATTATTTATATAACTTTAAATAAAATTTGCATCTCTGTGTTATAAAAGTTTAATGCTAAAGGCAAATGGATATAAATATATTTTGAATATGTATGTAATTCAATATATATTGAACTAGAAATTTATCTAGTTTCATTAAATTAATCTTATTAATGCTTGTTTCGCAGGTTTTGTATAATACATTATGGATTAGGTACCAATAAGAAACTTAACAAACAATACAAACAAAGAAAATCAGCAAATAATGAAGCAGTTCTTATTCAATTTTTATTATCCAATATTATTGCGGTTTACCGATGACCACGATAGATGGCCCCACAAAAGCGTACCTTGTCTTTCCATTCAAGTTGGTATTGGCATAATACATATATAACAATTAATAAATTAGTATGTGCCAAAACGGTAAATCTAAAATAAATTAGTCATCAAGTTACGGTAACCTAAATCACTTTATAAAATTCACTAAATCCTTGTAACGCATTTGTTTAATAATCAATTAATTACATTGGTTACTAGTAGAGTAAGAAGGGCGATTCTAGAGCGGAAGTGGGCCCCAAGATGGCCGCTTAGTTGTCTGAGAGGAACAGCGCTAGGTGTTGAGTGGGGCGAAGCCCTAGGTGTAAGAATGGCCCCCGGATTCTGCCCCTGTAGTAGAAATGGGGTTGCATTGTTTAAAAGTGAAGGCATATGCCATCTATGAGTGTAGCGATGTAGTTATCTGGTTTTTAGGCTTTGCTAAATAGAAACTGAACTCATACGCCATCTATGAGCGTGACGATGTAGTTATAGTTAAAGGTTAGGGTTGCAACTCTGCTATGCCATCTACGAGGGTGACGATGTAGTTTACCCAAGTCGCCCCCCACCACCCATCTATCGTTGCTATGTCGAACTACACCATCACGTTCTGGGACTTGGGTAATGAACAACCATTTTCGAATCTAACGCCATCTCTAGCGTTTTTCTCTAATTTTTATACTGTTATATATAGAGAGAGAGATAGAGAGAGAGAGAGAAAGAGAAACTGGTTTTTGTAGTTTAAATATGATGTCAGAATATTTTTTATAATTTAGAAAAAGGGATTTATTCAACGTCCGGCCAGAACAAGATTGGAATGGTGTTCTATTCGGTTGGGAAATTCATGGTAGGCGGAAATTCGTTCGTAGCTATGAGACAGTACTCATAATGTTGTATTTGGATGTGCTTTGTATAGTTATAATTTTAATGAGGTTAAAATTACAGAAATGGTTACGTCCTTTTGTCTCCGAAATTCGAAATAATAATAATAATGTAGAGCGAGGAAATGACTTTGTCGGAAAATTAGAAAAAACGTAAAATACGTACTCTTACAATTAACTAGACGTTACGTATGTACATAATCCAAAATGTTAATTTAAAGGCTTGTAAAATAATATATTTTTATATGGCGGTAAAAAATAATATTAGGTCACGCGCATGTACCCCTCCTTTTTTCTATCTGAAATTCAGAATGCTTTAAGGACCTGTAAAAGTTATTTCAATATTTAAATACATATGTACGTATGTATGTATTTATTATTATATCTAAATTCGAAGCCCTGGTTGCATAAATTCGTCCCGGGGCTTTTCCCCAGCGGTATAAATGGGGCCCCATTGTTTAAAAGTGAATGCATGCGCCATCTATCGGTACATAGATGTAGTTATTGGATTTTATGAAGTTAAAAATGACGTTACGCATGCCACTAAATTTAAAATGTTATTTTACTAAATGGACTTGTAAAATTAATTATATAAATCAGAAATGCCGTCATACCCTCTATATGAAATTCAAAATGTCCTTATTCGTAGAAGCCTTTGCAAACATTAATATATTTGCGTGTTTAATTAAATTAAATGTATTTATTAAATTTAAAAATGTATTTATTTAAAATTAACGTATAACAGGATATGTTTTGATAAGTTATCGCCATTTAAATAAAACTGAATTAAAATAAAATAAGGTAATATAGTTCTACCAACTCAATAAACACCATTTGGATATATGAATAATAAAAAATTTTAATTTTAGAAATGTATTTATTGAGAATTATTTACACAAACAGCATATTTTATAACATATTGTACATGACATCTTTTTCAAAGATTTTAGGGAAAATATCGACAATTTCAGCTATAAACGTAAAGTCTTTATCATTATTCAGTGATAGAAAATCCAAGTTTTACGCTAGGAATCTACCTTTAGATTATATGCTCGCTTCATCGCGTAGCCCCTCGTTACCAAGAATTTCGGCTACTTTTTCTACGAACAAATCGTAATTCCAGTTCTTTTTGTGACAATTAAGAAAGCTCATCTTTTGGGTTACTGCATCACTAATGTTGAATAATGATTTTATGCCGTTCTCGGAAAACTGAATTATGTTGCTGCGTTGAAGTATTCTAATGATTTTTTTGGCCTTTAATATGCGTGTATAGGTCGATTATAATTCCGTAGCCTACGTGGCATTCCTCCATTTGAAGGTTTCCAATAAACCATTCTGTTTTCATGCACGAAACGCTGTTCTATTCCTCAATGTTGAAAGAAAGACATGTTTCGCGACACCCTAAGTAATGTATACGCACTGCAGGGTTAAAATTGTTTTTTAGTTCGCATCCTACTTGCAGAAGAATGTTGTCATCGATGAACACCGACCATGCCGAAATTAGATTCGTTTCAGCTTTGTCTACAAACATTATTTCATTAGAAATATGAATAATGAAAAACTAAAGATACTCACTTTCTTCCTGCACAACAGCTTCGGAATTGGCGCAGCTAAAGTTTGCGGTTTCGTCTTCCCGCTGAAGGTATTTACTGTTACCACATGTTGAGTCTTCCTTAACCTCAGCAGCAGCTGTATCTTTGATGGCTATAAAATATGCGTTATTAAAAAATGTATTCTAAAGTAATACAAAATTTTACCTTCAAAATCAGGCCAGCTAAAATTCTCAACTTGAGCATTCAAACTAGGGAGATATTCCACTTCACTTTCAGATTCAGTTAGGGGAACCATGTCTTCATCATCGGTGCCAAAATTAAGTTTTCTTTTAGTTGCCATTTTAGTTTGATAGGTTACGCAATTGCATCGACAATACGAAAAACTTTCGCACTTTTTACACGCCAATCAATCAACCTAATCACGGGGCTCGGGAAAACATTTCAACTAGCAACAATAATATTCCATCTTTTACTTATCTTTCGACAACGCTACACTAACTTATTTGCTGCAAAACTAGTTGGTCCATATCGGTGTGCACGTACCGACGACAGAATTACCGATAGAAATGAACAGTATGAATGCCTTAGTCACTCAAACTCCTCCATTTTGTGCTACTTTACCATATGAATACATGCAAATTTTACAATTCTCGGTGAAAAGTTACGTTTTCCCCATATGATTACATGTAAACCGAAGCACAAGTACTTTTAAAGTTGATGCAATTCAAATGCTTCTTTAGTATGCTAGTAACTTGGTGCGTAGACACTATGTGCAAAGAAGCGCCGAAGTTTATGCATAATTATTTACTTGTTTATTTATTTATTTAAAGTTCCACACAAGCATTTCTGCTTAATTACATGGAATTTTTCTTTATTATTAAATAATTATAAGCGATTTATCAAAATAATATATAACTACACGGTGCCATAATTTGCAATGCATATAATATTAATTATTAATATTATGGTAATATTTAAACATTTTTTTATGGATAGAGTAATACAATATTGTAAAATACGCTAGAACAATAAAATAAGCAATGATAAAACTAAAAGATGAAATATTAGAACACGAAACA
>JAHWXV010073712.1:0-16256 GCA_024586415.1 Phrixothrix hirtus
TAATCAAAAACTAAAAGAGCTTAATCCTATGTTTTTGTTAAAATCAATTTATTTTAACAAAGTAATTGCTAATATGAGATATATTTCATAAATAAAAATGGTGTACCTACAAATATTTATAGAAAATATGTAGGGAAGCAATAATTTTTGAAATTTCGGAGTACATATAAAGTACATATTTTGGAAGAAAGTGGTACATATTTACATAATAAATTCCCTATGTATGAGTATGGACGCTGTAACAATCTTTATCAATTTATTCTAGGTTCTGCCTTTAAAAAATTATACCTACAATGCTTTAATACAATAATAATTATAGACTACTAATTTAAAAAATAATGAGGATATGAATAAAGATTTAAAATTAATGTATTTAATAATTTTCCAACCAATCAAATTATTTGCAGACAGTCCCAGGCCCCTCTTCACCGTCCAAATTAATTATTGCGCATTCACAAGTCTACGCCTTCTTAGGTAAATTATTTCGCATAAATACGCATCTGAAGTAGGGAATATTTTTTGCGTACTTTATCAAATCCACATTGGTCAGCGCTCATCGTGGCAACTTTAGTAGTTTTTTGAATTACTATGTGGCAACGGTAGAGGAGAGGTTATAAATAGAGCGCTGTCACTCTTATAAGGTCTTAAATAAATTTCGCTGCCTTTCTTTCCAATAGCAGCCGCTTCCATAACTTGATTGCCTTTCGGTTTCCTCCTGCAGCTTTGGCGTCATTAACTGCCTTAGTAGTACCACTAGCACCGCCTGCCAATGCTCCTGCAGCAGATAAGCCCGCAAATAGAGATATCAAGAGCGAAAGAGACCCGCCTGTTTTAGGTAGCGGTATTACGCGAGAAACATTTTTTCGGCCTCCGATAGCTTTTATGGCAATACTAGTGGCAGTCAGGGCAGGCTTTGTTAAACTTAATAAACTGCCTCTGGCCGAACTTCCAATAATGTTTCGCCGAATTTTTGATCTGCTTAAGGACGTTTGTTAAAGCATACGCTTCCTCTTTGAAATAGCTCCCCCCGTATACATTTCTGTGTCTTGTTGCGTGCCAAGCAACCCATCCCAAACTTTCTTTTCATTTTCATGGCCGTGTCTACAGCTAGGGTAGATGCTTTTTCTCCAAACGAGGTGTCTTTTGCTTTGAACCTTCCCCAAGCTGGCCTCTAAAACACGCTCAGCCCGGTCCTTCGTTTATTCTGTAACTTATGTCATGTCGTTTACAGGCGACATCTAACGGATTTATACCAGGATCTCCACAAGCGAAGCGATTTTCTAATTTAGTACCTGAACCCTAGCAGGAGAGCTTCAAAAGGCAGTTTGTTAATAAGCGTATTCACACTACCTGACCCCTTTCATTGTCTAGGCATAACTAAACAGTTTGTTTTCCACGCCCACTCTATTTATACTTTTTGAGGAAAAGATAAAAAGAAAAACTAATAATGAAGAGATTTTTTATATTTATTGTTTTAAATAATATTCATTGCGTTGAAACATTATAAATGCCGTACATTTCTATCTTAAATCTTAAAATTAACAGCTTTTTACGGAACAATTTTAATTTTCACTCAAATGACGCTGCTTTACATTCAATTTAAACTTATTCAAATTTTTTTCGTTTATCGAAACTTTGAGTAACACCTTGCATGTTGACATCATTTTCTGGACACCGGCATTTGATGGCATATTTGTTTAAGTTGTGTTTGTTGTCATATGTTGTATCTCAATGTCGCAAATTAGCAATGAGGTGCATATTTAAAGTGTTCTAAAAGTGGATCATCTTCCCTACACCACTAATGTAAAGTTATTCCAACCAGTGACATGCAACTTTATCACTCTCTTTCGCGTAAAAGAAGCCGTTGGTTGCTAAGGCTTCGGGTGAAACAAGTCCTTTGCATAAACTAGTTCCTTGCAAATCATTAAATGATCATAAGCGGTGATGCCAAACATCATATGTATACTTATGCATAAACTTAGATGCTTCTTTGCACATGGTGTATATGCATTATTAATATTTTCCCCAAAATCTTTGTAAAAGATGTTATGTATAATTTACTATAAAAGATGTGTAAATAACTTTAAATACATTTCTAAAAAATTTAAATTTTTTTATTATTCATATATTCAAATGGTGTTTAATGAGTTGGCAGAACTCTATTACCTTATTTTATTTTAAAGTCTAATTTAGTTTTAATGGTAGAACTAGATTTCATTGCTTGCGCTAACCAAATGAGAAATAACTTATCAGCATCCTGTAATAGTCCTATTAATAACTTCTTGTTTAATTAATACATGTTTGCATTTAAATCAAAGTTACTTTTAAAAACACATAAATATTAATTTTTTACAAAAGGCTTTTTCGAATAAGGGCATTTTGAATTTAACGAAATAATATATGTATGTGGCATCAGTAATGCTTTTTAATTTTCTCTCAAATATGTTGGCATCATAAATCTAGCATTTAACTAAATTTTACAAGTCCTATTTTTGAATTTTGGCAAGGCATACGTTTTTGACAAATTCTTAAGTTTGAATATTAGCTTGTTTTTGCTAAAGATTTTTCTCTTAAGTTAAAATTCGAATATTTTAGCGCCATAAATCGAGTATTTAAATAATTCTTTCACCTAAGTTAAAATTTGAATAATAATTTTTATAAGTCTTTTTGTTAAAAGAATATGCATTTTGAATTTTATGTGACCCCATTTTTTTAAACCTGATAATTATTTATACGACGTTTAACAATACATTTACAGGCAAGTCTCGTAGTCCAATGAGCACTTCCGTTATTAAAGCAATTGCAAACCGGAAAACTCGAGTTCGAATCGCAAAGGGAATTAAAAAAACTGACGACATATTTACACACACACACGCACGCACCTACATCCACGCACTCAATTGTAGGTTCCGCAGATCAACTTCCAACTTCTAACCTTAGATGGCGTCAGATTTTGAAATGAGAATGCCTAAATGTATCCTTTCAAAATGGCCAACACTACCCAAGTCACAGTGTAGCGATGTGGTTGACTGTTAAAATGAGGGGCCGGGGTGTGACTTGGGTAGACTGCATCGCTACACTCACAGATGGCAGCACATAGTCAAGTCGCAAACCTAACCTCCATCACAAACTACATTGCTACACATAGATGGCGCATGAGCGGGGTGGCACTTTACCCAAGTTGCAAAACTAACCTGTAACAATAACTATATAGCTATACACATAGATAGCGTCAGATTTCGAAATAAAAATGCCTAAATGTATCCTTTCAAAATGTCTGACGTAAGTGTATCCTTTCAAAATGGTTGATCAAAATGTAACCTTTAAAAATGGCCAACCTAAATGTATCCTTTCAAATCGGCCGACCTAATGTATCCTTTCAAAATGTGACAAAATGTATCCTTTCAAAATGGCAGATGTCACATGACTTAAGCGCCCCCACGTGGAAGATCTAACACCTAGGACTCTGCTCCTCAACCAACTCAGCGGCCATTTTGGGACCCACTTCCGCTCAGGAATCCGCTTTGTTATTCTACTGATACTTGTGGATGTAAGAAAGAATGTAGGAAGAAATTAAATAACCAAGAAGCTACAATATTTCATTCATTTTGGAATTTACAAAGTTATGAAAAACAAAATGCGTTTTTATTTACCTCAATTAAAGCAATTCCTAAAAACGCACATATAAGAATAAGGTTAAAAGACAAGAATCTCGCGGAAAAGTCACTTACTTATATTTTCTTAAAAAAAATGGGATAGATGTACAAATTTGCACGAAAAAGTTTGTCAGTGCTTGGTCTGCAAATATCCGTGAAAAGATTACAACTCATCTGTAAACAAATAGCTAGTTGTAGAACTACTCCCAAAAATGACGAAAGAGGAAGGCATCGCAATAGACCAAATAAATTACG
Source organism: Phrixothrix hirtus (assembly GCA_024586415.1). NCBI lineage: Eukaryota > Metazoa > Arthropoda > Insecta > Coleoptera > Phengodidae > Phrixothrix > Phrixothrix hirtus. Next base: position 3,912 of record JAHWXV010073712.1, read on the forward strand.
CCCTGAAGCGATACAGTCTTTTCACGAACATATAAAATCCTTTCCCACCTGTATTAGTCATTACAGTAAAAATCAAAACCCTTAGAAAATGATGTAAATATATCGCATTTGTATAAAGATTTTTATGCACTGGTGCAAAGAAAAATGTATAAGTCTAGTGGGTGAAGATAGATATAGAAGAATCTTTTGTGAAGAGTACAATATTGGATTGCCTAAGAGTGATACATGTCAGACATTTGCTTTATTGGAGAATGACATTAAAAGTAATAGTGAAAACCAAACAATAGTAGCAGAATTAATAACCAAACTACAGCTACATAATAAAAGGGCAGAAGCTATATATAATAATCTAAGAATGAAGTAAATTTGGCCAAAGAATATAAAAATAAGGTCATAATTTCGTTTGATCTTCAATAAATATTGCCTACCCCTACCTTATCTGTAGGGCTAGCCTGGAAATCATGGACGTGTAACTTAGGAATTCATGAATGTACAACAGATAAGGCAACAATGTATATGTGGACAGAAGCTACTGCTAAATGTGGTAGTGAAGAGATTGCCAGTGTACTATTGAAGCATCTGTCTTCATTACACACAACAGGATCAGAAGAACTGGTAATTTTTGCAGATAACTGCGGTGGGCAAAACAAAAACTGATTAATAATGTCGCTTTACCTACAATTGGTAAGAGAAGGAAGGTTCAAAACCATAGACCATTGCTTTCTTGTTGTTGGTCATACACGATTACCTTCAGATCATGACTTTACTTTAATTGAAAAATATAAGAAACATTTAAAGGACATTAATTGTCCAGATCAATGGTTTAATGCAGTCAGAAAATCAAAGAGGTGTAATCCTTTTAAAGTAGTAGTTATGATGCAAGAAGATTTTTTCACTTTTGACAAAATTATTTATGTAAATAAAACTGTTACAGTAAATTTTAACATGGGTAGATGCTTTCATTTTGATAAAAGTTTTTCAAATACTATGTTTATAAACATTGTCTTAATGAGGATTTGAAGTTGATAAATTTAGGAAGAAAGGGTAGCAAATTATCTTTTCGGAGTAATAATGTGCTTTTTAATCCAAACAAAAAATACAATGAACCAGTTCAATGAGCAATAAAGAAAGTACGAGATTTAAGGAAACTTTTTAAATACATTCCACCTATATATATCAACAGTTTTATTTGGACATTACAAACAATACAAATGATGATCTGGGGGGCAATGAAAACAAAGATGGTCCTGAAAACATTGATGGTGTAAAAGATTCAACAACGTTGTGGTATGATGACAATCTAGAAGCAAAATGTTTGTTTTAAAAAGCTATCATATTCTATATTCCATATTGATTTATTTTACTATTTTTGTAACTAGTACCTATATTTTCATATAAGTAACAATGTTTTTATTTTTATTTTTAGTTTCTTTTTATACTAAACAGTAAAGTTTATTTTTGAAGTATTAAGAAAGTTGCAAGCCACATTTTTAGAATAATGTTTACTTATTTTCATGCACTTTATTTTAATATGCATTATATTTTCACATTTTGTAAACGTTAATGTATAGTACATGTATAAATCAGCCCACTTTGCTGATGATATTCTGATTTCAGGATTTAACAGACATTTTTGATGTCAGTTTTCTCCATATTACGTTAATGTGGCTAATATCCTTGTTGCTCTGGTCCATTCAATTATGCAAAGCTACATTCGTTGTCCATATCAACTCAGCTTTTATTGCAACATCTTTATTTACACAAACCTCAAGTAGTTTTCCTTCCATTGCAATACTTAATTATAAATTTCATTATCAGTGTTGTTAATCATTTTAATTTCTAAATAAAGTTTTTTAGCCTGCTATTTAACCATGCAGTTATTTTATGCCTATCACCCTTTGAATGTTGTAAGAGAAGTTATCCCCTTTTCACAGGGCACTTTCTTATTACAAACAGAACACAAGATATTATTTTCCTTTAATTTTCGTACTCATATACCTATAAACAAATAATTAAAAATAATGCAGTTAATTTTTGCTCATAAAATACCTATATCATTGCCCCCAAAATCTTCACATTGTAACGATTTATAATCTAGAGTTTCCTTATTGTTCTGGACCTTTTTCCTATGTATATAAATAGCAGATGCAGATTAAATCCACTTAGTCTTAGTTTTAATTAGAATTTTGTCATGTTAGTTACTCTTATACATAAATAGAAATATAAATGTTTGAAGTGAGTGTATTGTGAAATAAATATTTAAATAAATAAGTGTATATAAATTATCCTATTATTACTGAATATAAATAAAAATTTAAAACAATTAACTAGTTTCGTTACAATAGCTATTTCCATTATGACTGGAAACGGCATGAAACCAAATATACGGTATAATACTATTATAGCGAACCTGTGATATAATGAACGATTGCCTATGAGAAACAAAATCGCAAGTCCCAAACTGATTTACATTTATTAACATACATTTTACAATTGCTTTTAATGAATATATTTATATATTTTACAATGTTTTATAACGAATTTAATTTGAAAAGACTTAATGAATTTTAAGAATTAATCAACAAAGAAGATAAATCAACTTAATTACTTGCATTAGACAAATGTATGTCGATGCTGATAATTCCGTCAGACATGTAAAGCTTATTGCTTATTCGTGAAATATAGCATGGCGAACCGTAATTTTTAAATTTACACCAACTTATGTGTGGTTTTACACTTACATAAAGTTATCTATAAATAAGGTATGTATGTTTTACTCCTCTGAAGTGTTCAAAGATCACTAAAATTGTCAAAAATTCAGTAAAACTTCCGTAAAGCTTGCCATTTACACTTACTCACGGTGCCACACCACAAAGTATGTATTCGAATGTACATCCATGTATCTCTGCAGCACTACACAAAGAATAAGAGCAAATAAATTGTAAAAATAAAATCCCCTGCAAAGAATTTCACTTTGATACACTTGATATTGCATGAGTTAGCGAAAATTTTGGTAATTTAGTTGGCCTTCAATCACCTTTGACAGCTCATACATTTTTCACTAAAATTAACTTTATACTTCACTTCTTCGTTTAAATAAACAAGTTTACTTCTTCACTCACTGAAGCAACACGAAGTACGCTGAAGAGAAATTATTTGCACATGTTCTGCACAAATCTGCACTTGGTTTTAATTTGTAGCTCATATAAATCCATTAATGTACATTTTTAATGGTTCTATTACAGTAAACGGTCGCTTATAAGGAACAAATTTCCAAGTTCGTTATAAGAGTTAATACTGTAATTTAGAATGATAGCCCAAATAAACAGAAAATACTTCTATATAAAACATTTGGCTATAAATATCATGATACAAAAGAAATAAGCATTATTGGGCTCATCCTGTATAAAAAAAATACCATAATATTGTAAAAATATATAAGTAATAAATGCCTTTTCACTTACCTTTTTGAAATACATCCAAAAGCGCAACACCTTAAAGGTCAGGATATAAATAATTTTATTTTAACAATAAATCTTTCAGAAAATGAAGACAAATTTCTTATCCTGTGGACTTCCATCATATCGAATAGAATAACTGTATGCCTTGCGAACTAAACAATCTCGTCTGAAAAATACTCTGGTATATTGCATACAATACATTCTTGTTAGCCAAATAAACAACTCCACTATAATTTTATCAAAATTTTGATTTAATTTTTAATATAAAACTGTATATTTAAAACCTAATTTTTTTCAAATATTAAATAGAGATGTTCCTAAAAAAATTGGTAAGGAGAGAATTATAATACAGATTCTCATTTTTATAAAACTGAATATAATTTCGAGTTAACTATGTGTACAATATAACACATATCTTACACTCTGGCTCATAGATAAAATATTTACAAGTAACACGTACGCAAGTGCTATACAGTACATAGAGAAAAAGAGGTTGATGGATTCGATAACTGAATAGAAATTGTTTATTTCTTCATAGTTTATATTTATTATATTATTTATATCGTGTAACATGAAACAAACAAATGGCTCGTGCACGAATACTCATATAAAATATGTAACACATACATTTATTAAAAACATTTACATATAAAAAAATAAAATATATCTAAAAATCTAATTTATAAAATCTTTAAGAAATTTTAAAACGATCGCCGTTACATAATAAAATTAATGGCTTTCACAACAAGTAATAAACGATTGCACGCAAGCCATTTGTTCAGTACAATATCTGATGAATCTATAACGAGTCTAGCTATCAAAATTGTCAACACGTGTTAATCATTTTAAATGAAATATATAAATTAGTACTATGCATATTCACAAATACCATAACTTACAATATGTACAAAAATATGAATACATGTTTGCCGCTGTAATTGACCTTTGTACACTTAAGTCGACAACATACACGTGCTCGCTTTAACCTATCAAACATATACTAGACAACTTAACAACGTGGGCTAAAACAGGTGATGAGATTAGTTTCTGTACAAGTACGATCACTGGTCATGTATATTACAAATTAGAAGCATTCTACAGTCAGGGCCGATTGTTAAGTGAATTTAAATCATGACTTAAACTGTACAAAGGGAATCATGATTTAAATTACTTCCAAGAAAGAATAATTTTATACACATTTAATTCATTATACAAGGGTTAAAGCAGCGCTGATAAAAATCACGATTTTTTTATATTAAAATAATTTCTTTTCCATTCACAGAACAATTCATTGTTTTAATAATAATTATAACAACGATAAGTAGAATTTTTACTTTTATAACATGTTATGTTCATTTTTCACAACTAAATATTCAATATTCTAGTATTTAATAAAAGAAATTATCATCAAAGAGAAATAAATAGTTTTTTAAAAATCATGATTTTTATCAACCCTACTTATGGTACACTTTATCATCTAACTTCACAGTCTTTATTAAGAGGCAAGGGAGTTGGCGCGTGAGCAGGCTCAGGTAAGTTTAATGCTAAAGGAGGAGGTGCGGGTGGTGGAGATGGTGCTTTAATGTCTTCCCCTTCTGTTTTATTACAAACAACAGGTTCATCCGTTTTCATCACATACCCCATGCCCGCTTGACACCGCGACAACTTTAATTTAATAGGGGACACTTTATTGGGACGAACTTGCCGAAGAGCAGAAGCTCCTCCGTTTGGGGCAATATCTTTCGAAAGATCCACTACAGGAGAAGTCAACAACGCTGCTTCTATTTTACAGTTTTTATTGTGTTTATTCACATTATTTGTACTTTTATTTACACTATCACTACTCGTCCTTTTTTCACAAGAATCACTATCTGTTTTTCTACCAAATCGTATAATTAACTTGGTAGGATTTGTGCCCTCATTAGAAATAATTTGTACTTGCGCAGTTTTTCGTTTTTTATGTTTACTACTTTTATCTTTCCTTTTTCTTTTTTCTTCGCCAAAGTCTGCCATTACCATTTTTCTAAATTTCATACTTTCTCGTTTGAGATCTTCAACGCTCGGTTGAGCTATGGTTGTTAACCTTTTCTTGGGTGGTCTAATTCTATCTCGTCTGTCATCTAATCTACCACCTACAATGCTGTTACCACCAATTTTAATTTTTAATTTTGGCGTAATAGGTTTAATAGTTGGCCTACCACGACGCTTATTTGCTAATGTAGAATCAAAACTACTAGACAATACTGAAGCATTACTACCTGTAGACCCGATACTTCTTCGTCGTTCAGTTATAACATCATCATCAATTGATAATTCTAACTGCCGCAATTCACGTGTTAAGGGTCCAGGCCGTGATTTACTTTCTTTTCGTATTTTAGTTTCTAATACATCATCCGTTCCTGTCCTATAATCTCTATAATCATCTCTTGTAGGAATGCTGGTCATGGAAGCCACAGCCTTAGGTATTGTAATAATAGTTCGATTAACCGGTGGTGCAGCTGGAGTTGCGGCAATCCCAGGAACACTGGTTGGATCATCCATATTCATATCCTGAGTCCAGTACTGTCTTAATAATTCTTTCTTTCTCATTCGTCTCAAATTTGATGTTCCAGAATTCATTCCAATAGGTACATTAGTTATTACAGTATTTGCTACAACACTCGAAGATATATTAGACACCGCAGCGGTATCGACACTTGTAGGAGGCAAGGTAGGAACAGTGGAAGTATAATTAGATATGGGACCTTTAATTTTAACTTTAAGTTGATTGCGGGCATCTGATAATGAGACTTTAATATTATTTGCAGTTTCAGGTACAGAAGTCTCTTCAATTTTCTTATTTGAAGCGGTAAGTGCTGAATGCAATTCTTTTTCAAAATCTTCATCAATATCATCATGCACTTGTGACTCGGCCGTTCCACTAGCAAAAGCACCTAATAAATTTGCCTCCGTATATGTTTGGGATTCAAAGTTACTATTATAAGTACGCATATCTACAGGACCAGGTAGTACAGGTTGAACAATATCAGGAAATGTTTGAGTTTCATTTACTACAGGCACTGGAGATTCAGGTTTTGAATTACTTTCATCAATAGGTGTAGGAGGCCTGAGATCACGCAAATCTGTATTATATGATCTGCCTTTATGAGATGGAGACTGTGATTTGCGATCATGAATATCGGCCGATTTACGTCTTTCACGCATAGCTTTTAAATCACCCATGTTATCACTAGAAATATCATCATCAAAATCCAAATCATAAACTGTCCCTACTAATTTATTATGAATTGTATTTGTACTTCCAAAATCATAATCAGTATTAGATGCACTCCCTCCTCTACCTCGACCTCTTCCCCTACCGCGGCCTCTACCAGTCCCACCACGGCCAGCAACTCTTTTGTTGTCAGCTCTACCCCGCCCTGGTCCACTAGTTTTAGGTACAACTTCTTGTTTGGGACTCTTTTGCTGTTGTGATATAAAACGTGCTGATGTTCGTGTTGGTTTGCTTGGTGATTTTTTCCCAGCAGAACTATTTGATTTTAATGAAGGATTAGGAGATGGTTCTATATGATTTGTATTAGGCATGGGAGATTGAGGAACTTCTTCTAATTGATCTTTGTCTAGCACCGTTTCCTTTGTAGTAATTTGTGGTAAATTAACCATAGCAGCGGTAAGAGCCATATTATGTTGTGATGATGTAAATGCAGCAGTACAAGCAGTAGGAAATCGTATGGTATCTTCCAATGGTTTAGGAAGAGGAGGTATCACAGAATGAGGAGTAGGAAATGCAGCTCCAAATGCAGGTGGAAACATTGCTGCACCGGGAGATGGAAATGGAATTTGAGTATTAATATTAGGAGGTGGAAATAAACTAACAGGACTTACAAATTGTGATTGCTCTACAAATGGTGGATACGGATCTAACGAATTTGGAGGAAATGGAGGATGTAAAACTCCAAATGGCAACTCCAAATTTGGATGATTCATTAACATAACTTCTGATCTTTTTATTAAATCATCTTCAACTTCGTTTCTTCGTGAACTAGAACTAGAACTAGATGCTGCAGAACTAGAAGATGATCTACGAGTTGGCATTATTTGACTATCTGCCCATTTAGCTTGAGGATGAATATCGACGTATGGTGATGGACTAGGCATGCAATCGGTAGATGTTTGTTCTAGATATGGTGTTTGCGATATTCGTCTATCTTGAATGATAGGGGATGAAGTTTTCTGTAATTCTTCTTGTACACGTAAATCTAATTCTGATGTTATAACTTGATAATGGGGATGATGTGTATGCAATTGCTGTTCATGCTGAAGTTGCTGTTCATGCTCATGTTGCTGTTCATGCTGATGCTGCCGTTCATGCTGTGGCTGTTCTAGGTACACTTCCGATTGGGTATTTGAATAATTTTCACTGGGTGGAACCCACCTTTCATCTGCTTGTGCAAGAGTACTATGATCTTGAACATTTAAAACAATTTTATTATTTTCTAAAGGTACATCAGCTTCACAAGTTGGATATTTATAATCTTGCTTTTCTTGTTCAGGTTTTGAAATTATATCAGTAACGTCTACCCTCATTTCTAAATTAATTAGAGGAGGTTCTTTATCATTAATTTCAAGTTCGGCCTTTTCTTCATTTTTAGTACTAGAAGCAATACTAATAGAATCTTCCATATCACAAGTGGTTGATTTTTTTGAAAGCTCCATACGTAGCTTTTCAACTAAATTTAAAGTAGCTCGTGCGCTATCCTCTTTTGAGTCCTCTTTGAATAAAGGAATATTTCCATAACTAAATGATGATGGTCCTTTAATAATCTCCTCATCTTTAGAAATTCCAAACCCATCATCTAAAATATCAAAATCAAGAAGATCTGAATCTTTATTTACTTGACTGGGAGAAAATAGCGAACGATTATTCTTTTCTTCTAATTCATTAATTTCTAACGAAATCTTTTTATTTTCATTCAAAATCAAATGGTCATCATCTTTATCATCTTTCTCTACTTCCTGATTTGGAATAAGAGATATTGATTGATTATCAAAATCTGCTAACTTTACAGGTAAAATGTCTTCGATATTTTTACTTTTTGTGATTTCAATTTCTTGGAAATCCGGTAAAGGTTCTTTATTTTCTTTAACAGGAGATATACAATGTTTTTCTGGTGATTTTGGAGATATGATTTTAGATTTTTCATTGTCTAATTTTTTATCTAATAATCTGTCTAAACTAGATTTACTTCTATTATTGGAAATATCTCTACCAGCTTTTCGTTCAAGAATTTCACGCTCCAAATTTATAATTTCGGGTTCAATGATTTCATTTAACTTCTCGTCTTCTTTCCGGACCGGAGAGAATACATCGTTGGACTTGGAGACCTCTTTCTGAGGTGACTTTGCCACTTCATCTGGTTTTCCCTTCCGAGCTTTTGTTCGTTCTTCTTCCAATTGGCTATTAAGGATATCTCTATTCCCATCATTAACATGTCTGAGCCTATCACCCGCGTTGATTGAACGCGTTGGTTTTCTTTTAGTTCGGGCTCTGATCGGTTTCTCTCTTTCAGTAGGTGTCCTTCTAGATGACTTGGAATGCGATTTTGTAGGTGATGATGGTCGACTGGAATCGCTAGAGTCTGAAGTATAACTACGGGCCGCAGACTTGGCTGCCTTGTCAAGAAAGGGCCAGTCTTTGGCATTATTCCGCTTAATCTGGTCTCGAGATGGAGGCGAGAACAGACTCTCCGATCGCGCTGGTTGCTTAGAAGGTTCCTCCTCACTTTCAGAACTTGATGTACTCGACGTATCGGTGGAAGAGCTAGAAGAGGAAGACGTACTGCTATTGGAGGAAGACTTACGTTTATTATCAAGAACTTTAGCTGGTTTTTCTGGTTCAGATTCCTTTTTAGGTTTTATAGATTTCATATCTCCATCTTTTTTATGCTTATCAACTTCAGATGTAGATGAATCTGTGGGTATAGGTTTACCAAGGCCACTTTTAATATGTTCGGCTGCTTTTTTAGCAGCTTGTCTTTGAGGTACGTATGACAAAATTTCTAAATTCTCATCTTTATCAAATTCCTTTTCAATATCAAAAACGTCTTTATTTTCTTTTTTCGGTGTCACTTTAGCTTTAGGTTTTATTTTTACCTTATCATCTGGGCTTAATACAGCTTTTACTACTTCTGGTTCTATTGTAACTGGCAGTTCCTTTACTCTTGTGGAAGTTGTTTTCAAATTTTCAGAAGCTTTCTTTGCTGCTTGTCGTTGAGGTACAATGAGATCAGAAGGAACATAATCCTTTTTGTCAACTTCCTTTTTGTTAACTTCTCGTTTATTCTTTGTTTTTCTCTTGGATGTTGAAGGTTTTTGTGAAAATTCTTTTACAGCAGCTTTAGTTCGTAACTTATTTTGCTGCGAATCATCATTTTTCAATGACAAATCTGAGCTTTCGCTATCTGAATAGATAGAAGATATTGCTTTAACTCTGTGAGATTCCAATGATTTAGCAGTATGAATGGGCATAAGTTCATCACTGTCTGTAGCTGAAACACCTAATTCATGTTCCATTTGTTCTAAGCGAGATTTAGACAATTGTCTCCAGTCTTTCTTAGTCAATTTAATATCATCTTCTGTACTGCTTTCCATTTTAATTCTACCGGGAATGCTGAGTCGTTTCTTTCGTCGTTCTGTTTTATTATTTGTGTTGCGTTTATAACTTCTTCCGACTTTCTTTTTAAGCACTGTAGGTGATGGTTTATCCTCTTCTGTACTACTATGTACAATACTGTTTTTAATTTTAATATCTTTCAGTCTCTCATCACTACTACTTGTACCGGATGTACTACTTCCATATAAACTTCTTCTTTTTGATGAACCATTAAAATACATCTTTTTATAAGGATTTTCTTTGACACTTTTTAATAATCCATTCAGTTCAGGTTTCTTTTCATCTATAAAGTCACTATGGGGTGATTTAATTCCAGCAATACGTGCTAAAATTATGTCAAAATCTTTCGTATGATCTTCGGCATCATTATGTGAATATAATCGATCATATATGGACGGCCCATGATTTGCTTCTATAACCGCCTGAACCACCGAAGTGGACAAGGTATTTCCAGCAGAAGCCAATACTGCTGCTTGTTTATGAAAAGTTTGTTCTCGCATACGAAAAAAGGTACGTGATAATTTTTCTCTTCTACTAACCATATAACATAAATTTCTAACCCTTTCTAAATCTTGTCGTAGTTGCACAAACATTTTCATCTTTTCGATATCAGCTTGTTCCTGTTTATGAGAAAGCATATCTACATCTTCGGATTTTGGCGGAAGTAATGGTTTATTATGACCAGCTTTTCGTTTCAATTTCCAATAATTATAAATATAATGAAGAGCTTCAGAATCTACATCTAAATGTATTGTAATGTCTTTGATACTAACATGTTTATCAAATTCGGCTTCTATTTCTTGCAACCGAGCAGCTCGCGCTTGATTTTTTTCTTCTGATGTCATATCTTTCCTCTTTTTTCGTTTACTATCATCATCATCAGAACCCGAACAAGTACTTTTTTCTTTTTTACTAGTTTTGCTGTGCTTCTCACAATAAGATCTTAATTTAACACCATCATCTGCATTTTCGTCTTCAATGATAGCACGCATCTCAAGTCCATGTTTAAATGCACAAGTAACATGATAAGCAGTCTTACAAGTTTTTACAGAACACTGTATACACGCACCAACACGTTCACGGCACAATACACATATAAGAGCCCATCTACTTTGAGGAATGCTGGAGATCTTTGTTATGGGCTCCATTCTTTCTACACAACCTATGCTAACTTCTGGAATCCACAGAGCACAAGAAACATGAGCCCATTTTTGACCTGATCTTGTGGCTTTCATGGCTCCACCTTTATTTGGACATAAAACACATTCTGGACGTTGAGACAATGCACATGTGCCACACAACCATTGTCCTTCAGGAATACGTGTAATACCATAACATGCTTGATGTACACATATATTACAACTATCACAAAACACCATTTCATTGCCTTCTTCCGAATCTGGGGATCTACAGACATCACAAATTACATTTTCATCATATTCTATACCCAACCCTTCTTCATTTCGTAAAATTGCCTGTATCTTATCCCAACAATTAATTTCTAATCTTTCAATGACTCTCTCTAATTGTTCTTCCGAAACATGACCTAATCCTGATGCAGCTCGTTCACTATTAAGTAATCTCAACCATGACATGTCAGATTCATCAAGATCATAAGAACATGCAGCTTCTGATTTAGCAGGGGCTGTTGAAAGAACGTGTTCTTCTATTCGAAAATTTTCATCCTTCGTTATTCTGATATACTTATTCTTCGGCCTAGTAAAGAAAGAAAACTTTAATAATATGAACGACATAATAAGTTTTGTTTTAAGCATTATGAAAATAATAGTAACGTAACTGATTATACCAAATAATATGTTTGAAAATATTACAAGTTACAACATCTAGCCTAACAAAACTGTAGCTAGATACAATATAGATAAATAAAAATAATCAGTAAATTGAAACGATACTTAACCTAACCAGAAAAGTAACTATCAGTTCATAAACTACATAAACAACCATTCACAGATAAATACTAACCAATACAGGGTGTCCAGCATTTCTAACAAAAAAAATTCAAGCACATTTCAAGGTTTTTAAGGGAAAATAATTTAAAAATCAAGGTTAGCTCATTTAAGTAAGCAAAACTTTAAAAAATTATTTCAAAAGAAACCAGAATCTATTTGAGTGTTTTTCTGAGTAACGATACCTTTAAAAAATTAGAAGGCTGCCTGACTATTTAGAAATAATAATTATTATTACATGTTA
>JAHWXV010073780.1:0-10458 GCA_024586415.1 Phrixothrix hirtus
ACTGTATATTTGATTCTGTACCTTTAATTCTAATTTGGTGTGTATATATTCCTCCTAATTACATTAATCTTACAAAATTTTGTTTTAATTTAAATGATTTTGAAATTTCAGGAAAACTTTTATCTCATTTCATGTTTTGAATGTGTATGTGATTACCTATAATTTATTTAACATTCAATAAACCTCCTTTAGTTAAAATTTGCATTCTTTTGTACATGATTGCTCAGGTATTTTTAAATTTACGTGGACTTTCAATAAATGGTCAAATTGGACATAGCATTATATTAATTATATATTGTGTTTTTGAGCTACCAACCTGTTTTTGCGCATTTACCGGATATGTTGATTGTCAGGTTCTGATATATTTCCAGAACCGTTGTGATTGTCACGATAACAACCACATTATGGTGTGTAACGTTACTAGTACTATTATGAAACATAGTAAAGGTTTGATATCAAATTGTCGTAATAAGTGGCTTAGTACAACAGATCTAGGAAATTATCAAAATTCGACGCTTTGCGTTTCGTTTTTCTAAGTTTTTCTCAACCTGTTAAAAGGCACTTACCGATATTGTATCGTAATATAATATTTTGCACTACCGACCTGTTCTTCTACATTTACCGGCTATGTTGATTGGCACGTTCTCATTTATATCCAGAACTGTTGTGATTGTCATAGTAACGCCAAGCACCTTATGGTTCATAACAGTACTAGTACTGCTATGAAACGGAGTAAAGATTTCATATCAAATACTTGTAATTAGTTGATAGTTGCCGTAAGCGCAAAAATTATGTACAGCTCATGATCGTTAAGTGCCTTAGTACAACAGGTCTCGAAAATTAGCAAAACTCGACCCTTCGGGTCTCGTTTTTCTAACGTTTTCTCTGTTATAAAGCTCTTAAGGGGAGTATTTAGTAAACAAGAAATATTTGCTTTACGCCTAATTAAAAAAATATATAGACAACCAATAATGCATAAGCCAAGCGGTCGTTCGTTCTAGAATCGTTAAACAAAACAAATTCTGTAGTTAACATCTGGGTATTCACTTTCTTTCAATATATAGGTATCTACTATGTTATTTTCACGTGCACGTAATATTTTTATACATACATGCGTATATAAATTTAATTTAAAAAGGAAACAATTATTCCTATGGATGTTACTTGATGCTGCTTATGACGTATTATAGAAGCGTTATTGAATGAAACTTCTAGATGCGCTCCCTATCTATTTTGCGTTTTGCATTTGCGGGGTAGCAAATTAAAGGGTTATTTTTAATTTGTTAAACTGTGTGGCCATCTTGAATTGTTTCATTTATAGTTATCTACCCTGATACAGAAAGTAAAATTACAATTTTCGAATGTTTGAGATACTAGAAAATTTACTTTTTAAATATTTTGGCCTACAGTTATTAAAAAAAAAAGTTTTTCTTTACGTAGCGCTCTAGTACTAGTATACGGGAATGCACCAAATTTTTCTGGTAGTCTTAAATCCATGAATATGGGCAGAATTCGAAACCCCGATTTGCCTCAAATGTGTTCTGTGGTTGTTTACATTATATTACTAAATATATCCCTTAAAACGATCTTATATCAAAATATACTATAAAATGCGGTTATAAATACGTATTAAACGAAACTACATTATATGTGTTGGTTAAATCATAGATTTTTGCTTGTCTAAATTGCTTGATAGACTGCAGAGCAACAATAATGAATTATTAATAGAAACATAGTAATTTATAGAAGAAATCTCATTTGAAAATTATTATTTACGCTGTTAAATATATAATTAGTACTTTTAAAATAATTTAAAATTAAAACAATGATTAATCATATATTATTAAAATTAGTTACCTTCAAATAAGCTAAAATTAATTAAAAAATGATTTGATGTCCTAGTACGAGTTTTATTTATGATTACACTTTTACAATATGCAAGGATATTAAATCATTATTATTATTGTTAATAATTTAATTTTATACATCATATGGCCTCCTACAAATAACTATGAAAATAATTGTTTAATATTGCAATTGCACTAATTCTACATAAAGAAATTTTAAAAGCAGTAGTATATTATATACTAAGGGACCAAAGTGCCTGCTTTAATCTGAAGAGAAAAATAAACACTTGAGGATTTAAAAAGCATCTTCCTCCTGTGGTATATACATTATTTTATGCACTTTCGAAAGTTGTGAAATCAAAAGGGCTGAAGAAACTAAAACGCATGATTTTGACATTAACCGTTCATTTAATTTATCAAAGCAGGCTTTACGGTAAATGCTGTTTGAGTTTTATTTGCGAAGCGTTATAGCAACACTTTTAGCAATTTGTAATTTTAATTAGTTAATATTTGTTGTTGCAATGAATTTACTTTCTTTAGGTGGGATTTAAGGTACTTTAATTCCCTTGGGACTAAAGTAAAATTTAAAATCCTTTGTGATTAAAGCTGTCGTTTTAGTCCTAAACATAAGTGACTAAAAGTGGTGTTTTAGTCCGGAAAGTGGAAAAAAAGTTTAATTGGTTAAGCAAAGTAAATAAGAAGAAGTGCAATTTTTGACATTTTTTCTCAGTAAAATGAGGAAAAATAATGCATCCACTTACCTAAAACCAATTTTATTCATTCAATTTACTACTTAAACAAGAAGTTATTTTGATAAAACTACTTATCCGTGGCTTTTAGAAGAATATTACGCAACACCATCTTGTGCCGGTATCATTGGCTTAGCGGTTGAACTACTAGCCTCTAAGACAAAGTAACTCGTTCAAATCTCGCCGAGTAGTCAGCAATTCTTCACTGAGGAAAAATGTAAAAATATATCCTTTTCTCGAATAAATAAGTTAAATTGTAGCGGTTGGAATTCTTTCAGGTTTGGCAAGTCCTACTTATTAGACACAGTAGCAAAGGAGATTTCCGCAATCTAAAGCTACAACCAGAAAAAATAAGCATACAACAACCAAATTTAAGCTGTGTTGAACAAGATCCCTTTACAAGTAAGAAAGTTTATACTTTCGATTGTAGTCATGGAAAAGAATACTCCTAGATGAAAGAACACATTGCTAGATTGCAATCACTCGGTAAGTGATCAACTGTTTTCCATATTCCTTTACAAACCATCTGAAATAAGAATTTCTTATGTATGTAATATTTTAAAAATTTAAATATCACAACGAGAGAATTTTGGATAATATCATAAATTTACCTCTGTAACATGGGATGACCAATTAATTTAACAACTAATTAATATTTGCAAAGGGTTTCACGTCGAAACGTTGCAATAAAATATAAACACCGACAAACACATCTTGAAGTGCTTATTTTATAAAATGTAACAAGAGTAGTAATTAATTTTATTCATCTTACAATTTGTATTTGTTCGTAAACTATTGTAATTGCTTTCAAACGAACTGTTTATCGTTTGCATAGTTTAATCTAATTTCTGATTCGACCCACAATAATACCAGAATTTCACCGGTACAAACGATATCGTTACGGCAACCAACAATTCATGAAGTCATCGTGGTTTCCTTTGATAGGGCTCGTAAAATTTGTACCTGATAACCCCTTAAATAAAAATTGAAATGTTTTCCTGTTCCAATAACCTATAGTTCTACGCATACCTTGATTAAATCATTTTATTTAATTAAAGAAGTATACCGAAAACAACAAATTACATGCACCTCATTTTCATTACTATGTACATTAAATTTTTAAATGTCTATGAACGCTCGGACGTAAAAATGCAGCACTATCTTTAAACAAAAATCTTTTGGAATTGCTACACATCAGACGCGAGAGAAACGGTATTCATTCAAGTCGCAGTAAAGTGTAACCCTTACGGGTTTTCCAATAAAAATCAATATACATTATACAGACTAAAATGACCTACCAGTGTCACGACTTTTATATGTTCGTAGTTAGTGACGGTTTGAGTCGTAACAATAACTAATTTTGTCGACTAACTATTTCTAGTCGAGCGGCCGCAAATGATCTTCGTTCAGTTATATAGTTTTGGGTAACAGGGTTTGATAAGTGGCTTTAAATGGTTTCGGGGGCGTAGATAGGATTTTGCCTATTATTTAGGATCTAAGTGTATATTAGCTATTGTTTTATTTATTTACATATGTGCATTTACAGATTCAATTATATGCGAATGGTGTTTTTAAAACATTTATTCTAGAAGCATCAACATTTATATTCTGTACAATTTCTATTTAAAAAATTAGATCTAAGGTTGTATGGGACATGCATTTGTTATCTAATATTATTCTGTACTTAGTCGTTCGATTTTAACCATGCAGCGTGCTTTGTGTCATGTTTGTGTATCTTTGTGTAATGGAAAGAATGTAGGTTATTGTATGGGATTTCAATATGTCTTGAACTATCTTTATTTTTTAGAGGCTCGTGGAGGAATTAATATCATAGTGGTTTCGAATAAAACAGTCCTTAAATCGTGATGATATCTTTAGGACCTGAAACTGCATTTATTTATATGTTTCTCGGATGGGTGTCCTTAGAAACATATATAAAATAAATAGATATACTCCCAGTGTTGTAGAACTTTAAAATTGGGGTACATAAAGATCGAAAAACACTGTTCGTAAAGGAAAATATCAGACTATCAGATTACCAGGCTTTGAATAAGGATCCTAAAGCATGGTAACGTTTACATGAAACGCTAAGCTGTTATAATATCGGAAAGGAGTCCATAAATTGTAAAAGCATCGCCAAGGGGTTTTAGGGAGAAATATGTATATCATGCGAGATCCGAATTAGAAGTCCCCGATGATACATGACATAACTACAGGTAATTCGTGTAACTAAGGCAGAGAACGGTGTAAGTTATCTGTTACTTTTTAACAAAACATGTCTTTTTATAGTGGTTCTTTATCAAATTCTAGTTAATCAGATAATAAGCATTCACATTCTTTAAATATTTTCAACAGTTTAAAACATCTTATACCATCTATTAATAATTAATTCGAACTACTTACAGAGTTTTATTTGTCTTAACTAGCATATTGTATTTCTACCACTAAATGTCTACAGCTATCTTAAATAAAAATATTTACAATTTAAAAAGTTCATTGTATTCTCCTGTTATCTTTCTTAAGAATTTGACTCCTATTTATTTATACTTACAATTTATTTTCTGGAATGCTTTTATTTTATAGGATTTTTGACAACTCATTATTGATTTAATTAATATTTATTACTTTCTCTTACCTAAATGAAATATAGTATAGAGAAAGTATCGTTTTCGTCCAAAATTTTTGATGTCAAAATTTTAGTGCAATACACGTTTTCTGGTCCCCTGAGTCCGAAAATCATGTTTTTAAAAATTGGGCTGTGTGTGTGTGTATGTGTGTGTGGGTGTGTGTGTGCGCGCGCGCGAGGGCGCGCGCGTGTGAACAAAATATCTCGAAAACGAAAAATCGTAGATAAACAAAATTTTATATTTGAGTTTGTATCCACCCTCACGCATGACTACAACAGTTTCACTAAAATCTAATAACCGGAAGTGTCATTTTACTCTTGCCATTTTTTGATTTTTCGCGATTTTCTCGAAATCTGCTTTAACGATTTTTTTATAATTATTATATTTCTTAGAAATTTAATGCCCTTTCGTATAACTAAGACAATTTCTCAGAAAAATATCCGTAAACTGAGTAACTGGAAGCAGTCTTGCCATTAACTATGAATAAAATAACTATGAAACTGAAAGTCCTAAATATATGAAAATTTATATGAGATCCTAACGACCTTTGTATACTAAATCAGGAATTTTGTTAGAATCGTATAACCGGAAGAACAACTTTATTTCTGTTATTTTTATATATTTTCCGAGTTTTCCGTTTTTCGCGATTTTCTCAAAATCGGCTTTAACGATTTTTTTAACACTTATTGGGTAAAATCGAATAACCGGAAATTCCACTTTAATTCTGTCATTTTTAGATATTTTCCGAATTTTCGTTTTTCGCAATTTTCTTAAAATCGGCTCTAACGATGTTTTAAAACTTAGATTTCTTGGTTACTTCGTTTCGTTTCATATGAATAACGCTGTATCTCTAACATATTTTCGAAAACCCTTTAACCGGGAGTACATAGTATATTAATTGAGAACAACATATTTCAAAAACTAAATATATATGAATGAAATTGTATATTTAAGTTTTGTATTTTATGTACATGAGACGTCAAGAATTTAGATAAAATCGAATGACTAGAAATGCCACTTTATTCTTGCGTTTTTTAAGTTTTTTTGCGATTATCTCGAAAACAGCTATAACCTTTATTTTAAATGTTCTACGGTTATTATGTATTTATTACCCCTTTACGTACCCTTAACAGGTTTCCTGCACGATAATTATACCGGATGATGCACACTATTTTGGAAAATTATTATATCTTAAATAAACAATATATTACGACCTATTCTAGGTAAACAAAGGCGTTAAATAAACGTAATTCATTAGAATACAAACTCATTGATAAGGTGTTTCGTGGACATAGCGGTTTAATTGATTTGTTTTCAATTGGGTGGTTGATTGAGCGGTTTATTTATTTTGAGTTAAAAGTTCCGGGCCACGCTAACTTCATTATTCTAAAAGCAATCCCCTGTTGCTTGAGAATTTTAAGACGAGTATTGTTGTGTGTCGTTTAAATGTTAAGGGTTTTTGTTAAGTATACGTTTTCGTTTAGCCTTGAAATAGAAAAACGGCCAGACAATCTCAACACAAGGACACGTACAGCGTGGAAACCGATTGTAGCCCAGTCTATATCAACAAAAACAAACAAAGAAAACGCCAAGCCATCGTCCTGTAGCGCTTCATCTACATGAGGGTCAAAGACGCGAAATAGAGTAAAACACTTTCACTCCGATGCATTAAACCATAAAACCGGAAATATATATAAAGACCCTCTAATGTAGGAAGGATACAATTAGGATCCGTTAAACAAGGCCGACAAGTAGACAAGAGCTGACAAAGACTTGAAAATTGCAGAAGCAGTTCGCCAAAACATCGTCAAACAAATGGTTACTTTAGGATCCTACGTATTAAAATTATTTTTTAGCTTAATTCAGTCTATATGTAAATATCAAATGTCCGGATTTCACACATACATATTTTTAACAAGGAGTCAATGGATCACTTAGATATGCAACGCATATGGGTCACCCTGTATATAGGTGCTTTACAACTCTACAATTAAATTAACACTAATTTATTCCGAAAGGTTATGATCCCCTAACTGATTCTCTAACGCACACAAAAATTAGTTTGTTGTTTAATTACAAAGAAAGGTAAACTGGAATCTAGTTTAATTCAATTATTTCATAATATAGGTTTTAATAACTGAAAGAACGATCTCGTGCTGATTCAATAATTTTGGGATTTACTAGAGTTAGTTAACCATAAAGGAACTTATTCGGAAAACGCAAAGATTGCAGGATTTAGTTCGACTTAAATTATTACGGATCCGTCCTTTTCAATTTCAAGTACCATTTGCTATTTCTTCATAATTGAATTTTTGGGAAGGCCGCATTGCGTGCTGGCGATACGTTTCTTCGTGTTCGTCAAAAATATCCCTTCATGGGTATAGTAATGCCAATTACTGCATGACCGGTTAATTTATGGATAAAATTAAAGAACGCACAACACTGATGGCAGCTAAAGGATTAAATAGAAAATTTTACTTTAAAAATTACAAAACGTAGATAACCACGTCTGATATTCTTCGCTTCTAAAAAGGAAGCCCTTTGTTCTAGTAGATATCCGTACTAACCACGGAAACGGGATTTACATAATTTACAAATTAGCAAATTAGCCAATCAGAAACACTGGGGGTTCGCATACCGCTAACGGAAGTTAATATTAGCTAATCAGAAATCTCATTTTAAACCGAAACGCCATTTAGCGCAAAATAGTTTATTCTAAGAATGTGTGAAAACTAAATTTATTTTATTGAAATAGGAATCATTTATTCTCAAACGATATTTAAATAAACTATATATTTAGATGACTAATTAAATTATATGCTACTGAAACGCATTTACTACAAAAATAGGGCAAACATTTTATTTAATGTTGGTAACTTAAAAATCGAAAATATTCTAAGTATTAATTGTGCGATTTTTATACCTACTTCTATCTACAGGATGGTCGAAATAAAAGGGCGGTTCGCAAATTATAAAAGTTCCGTCATTAAAGTGTATCATATCAGTAATATGTAGCTATGGTTCATATGGCTAGATACCGTATTCATTTTAAGGCTACTAGTACAGCTGATTATTTATTATGGGGTGAGAGGTTACTTGAAGAGCAAGTTCTATCAAAAATACCGCAGAATATAAATGGTAAATAAATATGAATTGGAGCTGTAGAACAAATTAGAGCAGCGCTACATTCAATAAATTGATACTTATTGCAACGCATTATTCCGAATATCATACTACGACTGAAACGGTGCCTAACGCCCATTTTAAAAAGTGGAGAAATTACATTAGTACTTGTTACCAGAAGCTGTAAATATATACAAACTGTGATCAATTGTTACTGTTGATGTATCCACAGTATTTCCACCTTAAAAACGCTATCTAGTAAACTTCTGTATTAAAGATGACAGTTTCCGTGCGTCTGTTGAGCTACTAGTTTTAATTATTGTACTTGTAACGTATTTGTCGTAAGAAATGGATAGCAAAACTCCATAGACATTAAATTTTGTTTAAGCTTGGAATATGTTTTAGGAGCGTGTATAATGTATAATATAGTTAACGGAGTTGAGACGCTAAAGTAATTGTATTGATTGTGAAAACGACTTGAGATGATCGACAATGGACAGAAGTCTGTACGATTTTCGGTCTTTCAAATAGTCCAAATGTGAATTAAATGCTTCTATTAAGAAAAGTCAAATCATTTCGAAACTAGCCAATGATCTGTGCATCCCATTTGGTTTATGCAAACATTTTGCTGATAATTTGAAGATGAATCATCCGAATCTAACCTTTGTTACGCGCATTTTGGGGCTAGATTAAAAACATAAGGGTCTGATCATTTCGCTAGAATTTCGTTATCATCTGTCTTCGCATTTAAGCGCTTTGGAGTATTATTATCTGGGATTAATCTTTAATATTTAATCAGATCCAGATAACAAGTTAACAGTGGATAACACGGTCACCTTGAACGAAAAAATCATGGCAATCGAAATCTAATTGTGATTTTAATTTTTTTTCTTATTTAAAAGGAATAATACGGCATACATATATAAATAATTACAAATGCCGATATTTCTAAGAGAAAACATAACAAAGCCTTTGCTACGTACAATCAGGGACTTGTTTTGATAAGGAAAGGTTTAGTTTTAATCTCCAAGCCAGTATTCTGGGTTTAATATATTACAAAATTTAGATGACAAAGTTGCTTTTTTAACTGAAACAATACAACCTCCCTTTAACTTACGTGCGCCTTTAAAACGATTCAGAATAACTAAATCCTATACATCATCAATAACTAATAGCATCAAACTACTATTGTAATTAAGAGATAAAGCGAAATTGAAATTTAAGAATACTAGGTCAGAGTGTAAATCTTTGTGAAATTACGTTACTTTGGAAATTCATAAAGAGAAAAAACCTTTATTATACACAAATTAAACATTACAAACATTATCTAAACTACTATGGAAGGGACTAAAAAAACCTCTCAGAAATTAAAACCAATAAAGTTGATACCTCAGAACTTGACTGATACTCGTATGAATAAAATAAATGCATACTATAAAGGCTGTATTCCCACACCAATTCCTCACAATCAATAAATTTTTATACAAACTCATTAAAGCAGGATTTTGATTCCATATTTACCTATACTTTAATATATGTCTGCAGTATTTTAAGGCATTTTAATCAAATAAGCGCTAGAAACTTAGATTAAGACAATCCTCCTCTTACCATGATAAAACTATACTGTTTGTTTATCTTAAATTACTTAACCTACACATCTAACTCGCGTATTCTTCAAAATTATTTTCCAAATCAATGAAAAATAGCAATCTTAGTTCCCATACCAAAGAATAGGAACACAACCGAGCAACTAAGGCCAATAAGTATATTTCCATTCTTTCTAAGTTATTTGACAAAATATTTAAGGATCAATGATAAATCCACCTCGGCTCTTATCAAATACTTCCTAACTTACCCCACGATTTTTGTAAATTTTATAGTTGCACAACTGCACCTTTAAATGCTATAAATGATAATTCATAAAGGATGTAGAACAGTTTTAATATTGCTGGGTCATTCAAAGGACTTTGATACAATAAACCAGGATATATTAAAACAATTTTGTACCAGTGCCTAGTATAGTGTATCCGTTTATAAATGTCCTCTAAAGGATTAAATATTGAAATTGTAATCTTGACGTAGGCAAATATGTACAATACGGTAAAATTATCT
>JAHWXV010073795.1:0-10332 GCA_024586415.1 Phrixothrix hirtus
TGCATCAGCGCTTTTACCGTGCGATCTGCAACTCAACAGGAAATGGTCTAGTCGCTTAAATCATGATAAGTACATCTCTGATATCTGATGATATAACTCAGGAATTGCCTACATAACTTATATATATATATATATATATATATATATATATATATTGTAACGAAACTAGTTAATTGTTTTAAAATTTTTCATTTACATTCGCTAAGATTACTTATTTAAATATTTGTTTCACAATACACTAACTGCAAACGTTAATATTTCTATTTGTGTATATTTATAAGTGTATTTGTATTCATGTATATTAGTAACTGACGGCACAAGATTGTAATAAAAACTAAACTAAGGGAATTTAATCTATACTGTTTATATAGATAAGATAAATTCTAGAATATGATGGAATAATGCAGAATAAGAAATTAGTCATAATAATGATGTAATAAATTACAATGCTTATGACTCATTGCTGACTTAATTAAATTGTGAGATAACGGTTACGTTACGTTACGTCACGTAACAGTGATTGTGAACATTGCACTTGTGATTGCTCTATTTGTGTTGCGAATGTCGGAATCTGTACTGCGTTCCATACTTACAGCCCCATTTCTTGAAAAAATGGCAGTCCGCAGATTTCGTCGTTGGTGGAGTTCCTTTTCGATTCCATTTACATACCAGATCTTGACACCAGCGACCCGAAACACTATTTCCAACATGTTACGTATCACGCGCCAATTAAGCTGGCGTAGGCTTCAACTGAGCTTTGGTACAGCTAACTTTCTACTGGCACCAGCTAGAATAAGTCTCCTAAAATCCCATAATGCCTTCCACAAGTCGTCATTGCATGGTTTTTGATGGGATAATACTTTTGTCACAATATAACAAATACTCCGCATACCTTGGCGATGACGGCATGGTAGGTGACATGCCTTTCAAATTTCTAGCTCTTGCTGCAATATTTGTTCTACGCAACCATAACTCTTTTTAACTCAACTGAGTTGCCACGGGACATTCGGACGCATTTAGCGACACAACGTGCCAGGTACATTAAAATAGATTTCCGTACTCCTTTGCGGTGTCCCGCATATGTTGTCATGAAGCCATTAAATGATTGTTTGCTGTTTTTGACTCCTAATTCTTCCAATTCAAAATGATTCGCCCTTTGCACACGTTCTTGCTGTTCTAATTCTGCGTTCCTCCCAGCATATCGGGCTAATCGATTCATGTGAACCACTTTGAGCTTTCTCTGGGCAATTTCATAATTCGGTAGATTACATCGTTGATCATTTTTATCCCTTTATACAGACCTTCTCAAGATTTTGCAATTCGGGAGATAGATCTCGTCGTCGTTGAGGTTGGTTCAACCAGACTAGATCATTGGGTTGAAATCCTCTCGTTTTGGAACTTACACCATACTGGATTTTCATTCGGTCGCTGGCCATTTGGATGTTATTGCAAACTCTCTCATGTATGGAATTTAGTTTCTTTCGCAGGCTTTCAGCATTCGCATTTTCAGCGACCTCTTCTTCTCCATGCTTACTACAATACTCTAAATCACATGGTGGTCTCATTTCATGCCCAAACAACACTTTATCTGGGGCCCCTCCTGCTGTTTCGTGTACAGCTGATTGACATGCCATCAGGAACAGACGTAAGTACTGACCCCAATGTCTTTGATGGTCTGAGACAACTTTTGACAGATATTTTCCCATTGTTCGATTCATGCATCCTACCATTCTATCTATCTGTGGGTGTAAAGCAGTTGATCTGGTTTTTCAACAGTTGGCAGAGACTTTGGAACAAGGCTGACTCCAAATTTCTTTCTTGATCTGAATGTAATTCCAAAGAAACTCCAAAACGTCTAAGTAGTTCTTTTACCAAGGTCTTGGCCTTTATAACTGCCTCTTGATTAGATAGAGCATATGCTTCGGTCCATTTAGTAAAATAGTTAATTGTAACCAGGATGTATTCATTTCAGGCTTCAGTTTCTGGAAATGGACCAGCTATATCGATGGCTACTCTTTTAAATGGGCTTCCTACATAATATTGCGGCATTAGCGCTTTTCTCCTCCCCAACGAACTGATCCCGGGCGCACATTTTACACATTTTCGACACCATTCCTTAACATCATCCTTGTAGTTTATCCAATAAAATCTTTTACGAACCTTTTCCAGAGTTTTCTTTATTCCCATATGCCTTCCTCATGGACCATCATGCAGATGTCGTACAATTTCTGGTATTCTGTTTTTCGGAACCACCAACTGCATTCGTCTTTTACTTACATCTTCATTTTCTAGAGCTCTCTTCAAAAGCCCGCACTTAAATTGAAAGGAGTCTCATTGGGACCAATATACTTTAACAATGGAACTAAATGAGGTCGCATCCTCCCAAGCTGGCCTTCTACCTTCATTATTCCATTTTAATAGCACCTTCGGGTGTGGGTCGTTTTCTTGATCTTGTTTGACATTATTTGGGTTCCAGTCATCGCTATTTGCAGTAGTACGATTGATAAGAGGATCTTTAACTTCTGACTCCAACCGAGTACAATGATTACAGTCTTCTGTGCAAGGCCGTCGTGATAAAGCGTCAGTATTTCTATGAATTTTTCCGGTATAATGTTGAACTTCAAAATCATACTCTTGTAGCCATTCAATCCATCTCGCAATAACATCTTCTGGATTCTTACACTGTAGGAGACACTTCAACGCTGCATGATTAGTTCTCAATAAGAAATTTTTGCTCGTAAAGGTATTTGAAAAAGTGTTCAACGGTCTTATTCGTCGTTAACAATTCTTTGCGTGTAACACAATAGTTCCTCTCAGGTTTGGACGAAACTTTGCTAAAATATCCAATTACTTGTTATTGTCTGTCTTGGATTGGCGATAGTACCGCACCAATGTCGATGTGGCTAGCATCGGTATCTAAGACAAATCTTTCCTCTATTCTAAGGTAACTGAGTATAGATGCCGCTATCAATGTTCGTTTAAGTATTTCAAATGATTCCTCGCAGCTATTCCTCCACAAGTATAGTTGTTCTTCTTTAGTAAGCCTTGTAGATCGTTTTGCGATGTCTGAAAATCCACGTACAAATCGACGATAGTAAGTGCATAACCCCAAGAAGCTTCTTAATTCATGTCTATCTTTCGGCTGCGGCCATTCTGGTATGAACTTAATTTTCTCTGTGTCATCTGCCACGACTTTTTCACAGACTACATGACCCAATTATTTCACTTTGTTTTCAAACAAGTTGCACTTTTTCGGACTGAGTTGTAGATGTGCACTTCGTAGTCTTTGAAACACCTCATCTAGATTTCTCAGGTGTTCGTCAAATGTATTTCCAATAACTATGACATTGTCCAAGTATACTAGACATGTTTGCCAAGATAACCCTCTCAGGATCAATTCAATTAGCCTATGAAACGTTGCTGGTGCATTGCACAAGTCAAAAGGCATCACAGTGAACTGCCAGAGACTAGATACAACAGGGAATGCTGTCTTTTCCCGGTGCTCAGCCTCCATATCGACTTGCCAATATCCACTTTTCATTTCTAAAGTCGAAAACCATTTGGAATCAGAAATTCTGGGTGGAGGACAGTTATCCCATTTGGTAATCTACACTGAATCGAGGGCTACCATTTTTCTTCTTAACCAGTGCAACTGGCGATGTCCAAGAACAACTAGATAGTTCTATTATCCCTTCATGGACCATGTACTTGATTATCTGTTCAGATTCCACTCGTTTGGATAAAAGTAGCGACTTTAGTCGCTGGTATTGGCATCACCGCTATTTACTTTGTGCGCTACAACATTTGTTCTTCCTTTCAAACAGTCATTAATGACAAATATATCGGAATATTGTTGGATCAACTGACTTGCTTTTTCCTTTCTCTCAGGGGATAAACCGTTATCCAAGAATTAGAGTGTGGCTTGCAGTTTACATAAATTCTTTACGGTCAAAACCTTCTCACTGGCTTTTTTGCAACGTACTACAGATGAGTTAGGTGTGCAAGTTCCTAATTCGGTGCGCTACTTTAGCGTTATTTGGAAGGTATTGACATTCATTAAGCAAATAGGTGTTGTTTTCTTGGCCTCGATCAACACTCTTCTAGCCAGAATACTACTACCAATATTTATGTTGCGGGTTTTTAGAATTCCTACGCATTCTAGCCGGAAGTCTCCATCCGGTTGGCCCAAAGCTATTGTTTCACTGCTTGGAAGTAATGGTACTTCTTTTGCTATGATTATTTTTATTGCATGATAATCTCTTTGGTTAATGGGCATCTCTTCATCGTCAAATCGTATGATATGATTCTTTAAGTTTAAGGCAAAGCCAAACTAAGACATTATATCCATACCCAATATAACAGCTTCCTCAATTACAGCTACTAGTACGGGATGCGTTAACTTTCTGCAACCGATCTAAATATCTGTAATAATTTCACCATAAACGGTTGCGCGGTTTGCTGTAGCTGTACGTAATCGCAGCAATCTTCAATTCCCAACAATGTTAGGTTTCACTATTGTCTTTGTTACTCTTGTATCCAGCAGCGTTTGGAAATTCCTTCTTGTGATTTTTCCATTAATGTAAAGACTATCCGGTTTATGTTTTAAGGATGCCACTTGGATGGTGACTTCTTGGTGTTTTGTATTATCAGCTGGATTGCTCATAGAATTTTGAAAATTTTTCTCTGTGACGCTGTTTACCGCACTTCCTGGATTGCAGTTTGTGTCCTGTTCGCTTTTGAATCTTAAGTAATCTTAACACTATCTCATGTAAAGTCCCAGCACTAGCTTTGT
Source organism: Phrixothrix hirtus (assembly GCA_024586415.1). Classification (NCBI taxonomy): domain Eukaryota; kingdom Metazoa; phylum Arthropoda; class Insecta; order Coleoptera; family Phengodidae; genus Phrixothrix; species Phrixothrix hirtus. The sequence goes on from JAHWXV010073795.1 coordinate 4,793, forward strand.
CTTCTTCAATGGCTCCCACACGAACCCCTTCGATGCTTGTTTGGCCGCTTGAAATTCCAGGACATGAGAAAATGCACTAGCAAGGCCGCGCAGATGTGCTAATCCAAGCGCTTGTTATGTTTCAAAATCCCTAAGTCCATCGACAAATGTTTGCAGCCCAATTTTTTTGATAAAACTTGAGCCATTGAGTATGCTCATCTTACTAATCACTGAATTTCACCTTCGTAGGGTTCTAAGGGCTCCCTCTAAGATTCTGTGCACGATTTCTTAATTCAGCACAGTAGATCTGTTGCATATGTTTATCTCCATATCACATTCCCAATCGTGAAACAAGGTAATTGTAGTTATTCTGTATATCATCCGGTATTGTTTGTAGAATTTCTATAGCATCCCCACGTAGAGGCACTATTAAAGCAGTTGTCTTTTCTTCAATGGTCCATCCATTTGATGTTGCGGCTCCATGAGTTATTTATGGTAATTGGGCCAAGATGTCTTCCCATCATACCTGGGTGGTTTAACTGTTTTCTAGTACTTGACATGCCATTTTCAATAACAGGAAAATGTTCAACTTGCTGCACATTCACTCCTATTGGCTATTCATGAGGAGTTATTTTTTGTGCCAATTGAACCTTGTAAGCATGCAGACACAAATCTTCAGTGAGTATACGCTGTAGAGAGCACTCTCACGCACTGCTGCAATATTGACATTTAAACGGCTTGTTATTGGACGACCAATGTGTTTGACATCACCAATTGATCCAATTAGCCTGAATTTTTCAATTACTCTCTTCACAGTTGATGAAGTTAAATCACTATTCCGACCATATTTTGTACGAAATTTTCGAACTGTAGCCGCCAGACTTTCATTAATTTTGAAATATTTTTCAACAATGTAATCACATTATTATATCGTGTAACGCTCAATTTTTACTAACTCTAAACTATCAACTGTCAAATGGTTCTTTTAGCAGGGTTGCCAACACTTTACTCCATGAATGGCTGCAAATTCAAATCTTGCGTTAATTTTGGGAGACCCTTTAGAAGTATTCATGTCGCTCTATTCTAATAGTCAATACAATTGGGATTAGTTATCCTTAAGTATGACTACAATTGTCAGAGTGTAGGGATTTGCGTTAAAATAAAGATCATATAGATAGTCCTAACACAGCGGGAAGTTTATATTCTTAATACTTGTAAATAGAATTACTACTTGGATATAAATCCATATACAAGTGTAAATTTTATCCTTTGCAAGGCTAGTCACCACTGTAATCGCATAACCTTATATAAAATTGTAGGTAAGTGTACAACAAAGTTTAACAGTATCAAATGGTATACCAGATCATGCATGGATCATTATTTCATCTTCAGCAGGATTCGTCATCGTGAGACAGAGCGGTGTACACCATTTGAAAATGCAAAACTCGCCTATAAGTACTGTCTAAGCGCTTTATTTTAACGTCAATTTCTATACTTTAATAATAGATTGCTCTGTTATTATATACCATACCATAATCGCACTAGTGAAGCAAATTCCTATTTTCAAATGGCGTACGACAGTCTCGTGCTGACGGGTCCTAACGAGGACGAAATTATGATCCACAAGTGACCTGGTGCGCCATTTAAAAATATAAAACTTTATTGTACGTTTACCTACAATGTTATGTAAGATCGTGCGATTTTGGTGGTGACTAGCCTTGCAAATGCTCGTATATTTATTGAAATTATACTTGTAATTGGGGTTTTTAGCCATAAAGTAATTCCGTTTATTTAGAATTTAAACTTCGCCCTGTTTTATGACTATCTCTATCATCTTCATTTGATCGTCAATTCCTGTACTTTGGGCCTTGCCATTATATAGCATGTAGGGTAGCTATATAGTAAACAGGGTAAAGACATGATCAAGGTCGCCGCCATTAGTCTGCCAAGTTTGAATCGTTGCTTTGTAAATAATGCAAAAATAGTGAGCATTCGTGTCCTTTTATTTAGCTTATTACAAATATTCCTTCATATGGTGAATAACCAATTATTAATGTCTTAAGATTGTGAAAAAAGAAAAAGTAAAGAGATAAATAATATATAAAATGTTTATCTTAATATTTTATTTCCAACCATTCTACAGTTTATTTTAATTATTACAGGTACTTATGCAACTAGAAAGAATTTTTAAAACATAATATATCGAAATAAATGCATTGGCTATTATTTTTACTTTAGAATTTGTATGATTTGTTGCTATATACCGATTTTTGATTATTTTCCGTAATGCTATTTTTAATCTGTAAGACAAATTTGTTACACGTTTGCTTATTCATATTATGACACATTTTATTTACTAAGAAACATTTTTAAATGAATGAACATTTATGAAATATTAAACGTTTTGGGAAATTCTAAGGTTTTAAGTTTTTTAAACCAAATATATGATATCATAATATTGACGAAATAATGCTTTTGTTTTACAAAAATATGAAAATGTTTTTGAATTGTAATAAAATAATTTATCTATTTTATAAGCTTTGAACTGGCTCAAATTAGAAAACAATAAAATTTTATGCATTTATTTGACCTCAATGCATTAATGTAGGTATTACAAAAATTAGATGTCTTTTGATATTTGAAATTATATATCCAGCGATATGATGCAAATACATTTTTTCACTGTAATTTAGGGACATCTTTGTTGGTTTTAAATCTTCTGGAATGCTAATGAATTCATATTTTATTTTAAAAGAGTTTACAGTGTCTAAGAAACCAGACAAATATTCCTCATCATCTTGTTCATAACTACTCATAAGATGATAAAATCAAATTAATTGAAAAACAAACCTTAACGAAATACCTGCATTTCAATTAGGCTAACTAATGGAGGTCGCAAGCGATTTTAAACTCTATTTCTCATCAACCTATAAGAAATGATCATCATATTTTTACCCTGTTTACTATATAGCTACCCTAAAGGCATGGCTACAATTTTAGAAACACTTGCTTGATAAGAAGGTATTCTAGTCAATGATTCTACAAAGAATGGATATTAAGAGTAATTATTTTGGCTCAAATTCTACTTAGGGTAAACTTGCTGAATTCCTACTTGCGCCTAAATCGTATTCACACTGTTTTCGTAATCTATAGCATTTGCAGCTATCGCTAGTGGCATAGTAAATAAACAACGGTTGGTCATTGTGGTTTAGACATCTGTGAGCGCCATTATACAACTCCATCGAAATATATTAAAATAGTTGTTTTTTAGATCACATTTCAGTAATTTTGTGGCTTATTTCATACGAATTTTTTTACGCATCTATATTTAGTTGTAAATGTATTTTTGATCATTGCAACGGTATTCTTTGCTTGATATTTTAATGCAGTAAATTTGAATTTATATTAAACAGACAAATCGTACTGGTACAATTTGATAATATGGAAGTATTTGCTTACATTTTATTTGTAATATTCTTTCTTAGATCAAAATGGCGAAACGACAATACAATTCTTGGTATCAAAAGGACATGGAAGAAGTATTGCAAAAATACAGGAATGATGACCTAAAGTTTAATGAAGTATGTCGTGTGTTTGATATACCAAAGCCAACTTTTAGAAGACATTTAAGGGGTTTAAACACATATCAACAATTTGCAATGTCAAAAGATTTAACGTTAGAAATAGAAACAGTACTAACGACATGTTCTTGAACGAGAATCCTGCTTTTTTGGCTTAATTATTACTGATTTACGGTACCTAGCGTTCCAGTTAGCAGTTTCAACAAGAAAGCACAGTTAGCTGGTTGGAAGTGGTATTATAATTTTAGAAAGGAGCATCCAGAAATTACTTTGAGAACACCAGAACCCACATCTATGGCACGCTGTAAAGGATTTAATGTAAAATGTGTCATGGATTGTTTTTGATAAATATGTGCGTCCTCTAAAATTTTATTTCAAAAAGGCAAACAGCAAGTTTGCGCAGTTACAAGTGACGAGCGTCGTACTAATACGATATGCATTTGTAGTATGAACGCAGCTGGTGAATTTATACCGCTAATGTTCATTTTCAAACGGAAAAGGATGACAGATGATTTAAAAAGAGGAGGCCTGCCTAATACTATATACACCTGCTTTGATAGTGGATGAATAGTAGCCTCGCTGCTTTTAGCATGGCTAGAATATTTTATACAAAGTCTTAGACTTAATAGAAGTACAAAAACTGAAGTGCTTCTTATCTTAGATAACCATGCAAGCCATACAAAATATCTAGACGAAATCAGACATGTACGCGAGTATGGAATCATAGTTTATTCATTACCAGCCCACACCACTCACAAACTCCAGCCACTGCATAATTCATTTTTAAGTGTTTAAAACATCATTTTAATCAGGCCAGTGTTGCATGGATGCGAAATCACCTAGGTTCAGTAATAAAGCAATCGAACATTAGTAAGATTTTGGGAATCGCATATCCACGTGGTTTGTATAGAAACCGCCATGCATGGTTTTGAAGCATGTGAACTGTGGCCAAACAATCTCTATAAAGTAAGAGACGAAGAATTTGTTGTTCGAGAAGTTGAACAATTAATGCAATCTGAAACACAATCTCAAGCCATTACAACAAATCTCGATACCGTAGAACTAAGATTACCTGAATCTGTTTTACGCCCATCCAGCTCCACCTTCATTGAGTCAAATTACGATAATCTAGGGAGCTGTCCGAATTCTTCGTCAATAAAAGATGAAATAGAAATGATATCGCCAAAGCTCCACATTGCAACACTTCGAAGCAAATCATCCAAAGGATCCTCATGTTCTCATGTATTGACAGAAAGCCCTTATAAAAATGCCTCAGAGGAAAAGCTGGACCAAGTTAAAAAGAAAATGGTAACGAAAAATCTGATTGGAATGGCTAAGCATTCTTCTAAAAGAAAAATTTGTGTTAAAACTAAGACATTGCACAATAAAAAAACAAGAAAAATATAAAGAATGAAAGTTGGTATTGTAATATGTGTGAAGAAAACAGACAAGAAAACATGATGCAATGCACACAATGCAAAATGTAGGTACACGAACTTTGTGCAGGAACAGATAGTAGTGCATGCTCATATTTATGTGATGTTTGTCGCGATTAGATAGCATAGTATGAATTAAGATAAGCATGGTACAATTTAGAAGCAATTGTTCTAAATCACACTTTTCCCTATTTTTCAAAAATTATTATTTTGTAAGAATGCGAATTAATTTTGTTTCTTTCAATTATGAATACGATTACGTTAATAAATAAATAGTTGTGTGCCATTGATTACATTTCATTATAGTTACTATTCTCAACATAATTGGCATATGTTCTTAAGAGGTACGAAGTAAGCAAGTTTACCCTAAATGTATTTATTATAACAATTAGATTGCGAAATGTTTAGGTAAGGCATAACTTAGCCATGATGCACAAACTCAAATAAATTGTTGAAAATAATTAGAAATTACAAAAATCTACGAATCAAATTGAAATATATATATATATATATATATATATATATATATATATATATATATAAT
>JAHWXV010073797.1:0-16619 GCA_024586415.1 Phrixothrix hirtus
TCTCCAGAAACTGAGAGTACTACCGTTATAAGTACAGTTGTTGTGAGCCGTGCCCCACAAATAAACAAAGGACCGCTCGACTGAGCAAAAATTCTGATAACTATATCAATTAAAAAGCACGACTACGCAATATAACCAACAGGGTTTGAATTGTTTGGTCGTTAATCGAAGTTCTCAATATTAGTTTAATTTTTTTTTTCATAAGTAATATATATCATAGTTACTTTAGCCCAACATTGTCAATTTCTGGGATACACATTTACAAAGATACAGATAGTCTATTACTAAAATTACCAAATGCGGCATCTGTTTCTTTATAATTATTTTGAAAATTTAGTTTTTATGTGCAATATTGTTTGTAATTTTTACAGAATTTATTTAGTACAGAATGGGTGTTAAAAGGTTTTTATTTGTGGTTCATTTTGTTCTGTTAACAAGTTAATTCATAGCTATTACTTTAACAATGTTTACTCAAGCTAAAATTTTACTATAAATTCTTTTTGATGTGTGAAACTGGACGCATCATTCTGTTGCTTAGACACTCAGAGTCTTAGATACAGCAGACCAAGTTAAAAGCAGGAATAGCTTGAAAACTTTACTTGCAATTATTTCGAAAACTATGCAATTTACACACACAGTTTATAAACGTTTTTATTATGCATCCAAGATGTATCTGGTGTTGACGTAATCCTTCTTATTTTTGAGACACCCTATATTAAAATACCTTAACCACGCATTTCAGTTAAACTAATATGCAAAATAAGTTCCAAGTCTTTATTAGTTTTATTATTTTCAATAAATAAGTTAGAATTAAAAATTTTATTGCATTTTTTTATAACAACCTTTTTATAGATTTCATTAAACCAAATTTTCTTAATTAGAATTGACACATGTAAACCAAGCAAGTACCATATAAAATCATTTAATTAATTAATTAAATTAGGGCAGCGAGAGAACAACGCGCATATAATTTAAGGAGTGATTTTTAATCAAGTGTTTGAAATTAGTTTTGAAACGGTATAAAATTATTCAATTCATTGTATTATCAATTATGGTAGTTCGGCGTCACTTTGCGTTGGATTCGAATCAATGTTATCCTCACGTGAATTAAGCCTACCTACCAAATGAGTTTTGGGGAGCCCAGCGACGGTACAGTTGCTGACCTTGATTCTGGCTACCCTCAAACTATTTTTAAAATAAATTATAATAATAATTTTCTTATTTATTTCATAATCGAAAAGCAGACGAAATCATTACAATCATACATACCAGGGATGGCAATTAAATAACGAGACTGATCAAGTTGCCTTAAATCGAATCATTTCCTAGCAACAGTGACTTGTAGTTATGTGTGAAGCTTCAGTTGTCGGTAATACAATTTTAGAATTGTTATTTCAATTACTGACTGAATTATTGAGGTATATCTAAATTAGAATTGAATTGTTTGCCAAAATTATTAGACTTAAAAATTGAATAGTCACTATAAAGTTTTTAGTAAAACTTGGCAAAAATGCTACAAGGAGAATTGCATATCCGAGGATGTATTTTTGATTGCTATGACAAAGAAGAAGATGAGGACTATAAAAAGCCAGGACGCTAGATGTTGAAAAGGTTCGAGAAATTATTTAAAAGCAGACGTTTGAGAATTAGAACGATTCTAGAGATATCAACTATCAATGGGAAAGTTGCTAGATGAATGTTGCACAAACCTTGTTCCCAAGAATATTAAATTGGATCAGAAGGAGTCCCGAGTTTTAAATTGTGCTGACATTTTGGATAACATTAAGCGAAATCCAAATTTCTTGAATTCTGTTACTACGTGTGATAAAACGTGATCTTACAGTATGATCCGGAAACTAAACGACACTCTATGCACTGGTGGACAACTACTTCTCCCATAGCAAAAAAGCCCAAATGCGCAAATTGAAGTTTAAAGCAATGTTTATCGTTTGTCTTTCGACGTTAGGTGGATGTCTTTCTGTAGACAGGACGGTTACCCAGCACTATTATCTAGAGATTTTCAATAAATTGAGGAAACGAATCCGGAAGAATAGATTAGAGTTGTGGATAAATGGATGGATATTACATCAGAATAACGCTCCTATTCATAATGCTTTAGCTGTGAAGCAGTTCTTGCTCTTCGAGAACATTACTACCCTCCGCACACACCTGATCTTGCACCATACGATGTTGTTTTCGTTGCCCCTTTAATTAATTTTGAGTTTATTTATAACTCGAGCGGTTAAATGTTCGATAAATAATTAAACAACGAAAGAACATATTATTAATTTTGTCAAAGGAATTGCGTACCTTAATAAAATAATAATCTTGCGGTGAATTGCAGCACTCCAAGAATTCCTAACCGTTAGGGTTAAAAGCTTCAGTCTAACATAAATAAATACAAATATATAAAGATGTTAAAAGTAACTGTTTATTGTCACACATGAGAATATTCAAAAAAGTATTTTAGATAAAAAATATTAAATGTAAAAATCGATTAAAAATCAAATTAAGAGTTAGAATAACTAAAATACATATTTACAAAATAATAAAACGATTTTTAAAATGTCTGTTGACTGTTTTAATAGAAAATAACTAAATGAGCTTAAATTTATAAATAGGATTAGTCTCTACCGAATTTGGTGTGAATGTCTGTGAGTTTACTTTCAATAAATAAACTGATGTATTATTTATTATTTTGTTTTGGTTTTGATTTGATCAATAATCGCTAAACCTTGGTGTTAATCTGGGTCGACTGTCGAAAGAGAACTATGTCTTCCTTCCTTCCTTCCTTCCTTCTTTACGAAGTTGTGTACAACAATATAATCAGTTTTTACAGTTTGAAAGGCGGTTCTCGTCCCTCAAACGTTGGTTGAGAAAAGTTGTCTCAAATACTTGGATGCGGCTACTCTTATCACTAAAATTAACGAAGTTTTAGTGCCTTGAAGCTTTACAATGTACAATTAATTTTACTACTTGCACTGTCACAAAGCTGAAGCAAAAGGCAAAAAGGCGTTTTTTAGGAATGCTAATCACTTTTATGTTTCGTTTTCCTCTCTTTTGCTTGTCAATTGAATTTTGTTCTTTCCCAGTGTTAGCCAATAATATTAGTGACATTCGTTTCTCACGTTTTGAAACTATCGCGCACTGGTAGATGCTAATAGTAAACTTCGGCAAATATTATGTTTTAGGAACTAAATTATGTACTATAAAATAACCATTCACAGTAGCAAACTTTATCACCTATTTCCTTTGCATATTTAAAGGTAACTTTGTTTGGTCAAGAAGTTGTTATAAAACTGTAGACTTTTGGAACATTAAAATTTACTTTACGTACCATCATATTTTTAGGATTTTGGACTTGATAAAGATTAAATTCTTAAGTCTTAATTTGTGGTTGCGCGTTAATTTATATTTAAATTAATGTTCATCGACAACGTCTTTTTATTTCCCTAGATAAAAAGCAAGCTTAAGGGGACTCCTTTTGAAAACGTTGAAGATAAAAAGAAGAAAACGGCAGAACTTCTTGAAACACTAACAGCTGATGAGCTACAAACAACACTATTTTCACCAGTGGCGGACGCGCATGCAACGATGTATGGATGCGCATGTTATATAGTTGTGTCTTTGTTTAATATAATTTTGTAATCAAGTCAGTTTCGTTATTTAATTGTCATTTATGGGAAAATAATCTTGGATAAGTTGTAAATAGCTTTATTGCAACAAAACACAATGTTTAAAAATTATTCCGTAGTTATGTAGGATTTTATTAATTGTGTATCATTATCAATTAATTGGAATCATTGCATTTTATAAATACATACCACAAAAACGTTCAATTTCCAGTTTAAATAAAAGCATGTTACTTTAAATTAAATAATTATTTACATCTTTTATGAGTTTCGACGTAATAGTTCTCCTAGAAAATTCAATTAAAATCGACTTTCTACAACTTCAATACATAAAACCTTTCAGATTCGAGTTAACGAGGTTCAATTGAATTTAAATTTTTTCAAGAATAAAATTAAATGAAACTTTGAAGAACTTACTTAAAGCACAAGGGAAAATGTAATAGTTCGAATCGATAATACCTATTCACTGATATCTAAAGAAAATTACTCCAATTTACCAAAGAGGGTAATTTATTCTCAATAAATAACAGTTGAACTGGAAGAAAATATTCAACTTAGGATGTGCAAATAAATTCTTTAAGTTTATATATTTAAAGAAATTGTACGGATAACTAACTGTGACGACTTTTTCTTTAATTACAGATTAGAACACAGACTGTATTTATTTAGCTAGACAAACAAACGTACTTGCTCACCAAATGTTCACATAATAATTTATTGCTCGTTTTACATGGCAGCCTTTGCGTAATGAAACAAAGGGTGGTTTTCTCACTACAATGAAGTAGTAAACTTAATTAAACAAATTATGCGTTTGTATCAGCAGATACTTAACTAATTTTAGGAAATGGTGGCAGTAAAGAATACCTAATATAATATCGTAAAACAATAAAGCAATAATTGTCAGTAGGTAGAATATAGTGTGAAAATTTACAACAAATGTGAGAACTTATATGGTGTTTTTTTTATTAACTACAGCTGATTTAATTTTGACAAAAATCAAAACTTTATATAAATGAAAATACTTATTGAGCAAACAACCTTACTTGCACTTATATTTCGAAACTTTCATTTTTGATTAATGCGCACGGTATAACATCCCTCCATATTTAATGATGGACAGGCACTTCTCCAGTAAATAAGATTAAAAAATACTTCCTGTCAAAAGTGTTTAAACAGAACCCCATAATCTATAACAGACGCCCGCATAGTAATGAAAGAAGTATAGAAAGTATTTATAGATTTACAAAGATGTTCAAGAAACTGCATTTGCCTATTTAAAAAATCACTATGCATATTGTTTATGTTTAATAAATGGTGCAGTGGTAAACGACACAAATTTATTATAGATACTACAGAGGTACGAAATTTGTTTTCAGAGAGACTTTAAGCACAGTTTTTCAAAAATTTAAATTATACAATTTGTCAAGATCATTAAAGATTTTTATTCTTAGGAAACGACAATGAGTTTTTTTTGATGGAATAAAAACGACAATCGGTGTGGTGTGTAAAGGTGGACATATCGTTGTTGATACACATTAAATCGTTCTAGTAAAATAGGCCTCCACAGTAAATAATGTTTACAAAAATAGTTGAATCCTCAACTAGTATTTAAAATTAGAAAGGAGCAGACAAAACTCGTACGCCAAGCGTCTGATATATAATACAGCAGAGACAAACGCGTGATTTAAACAAAGTAACTAGATATTAAAATACTAGAAATTACAATAAACTGTATCTTTGTAATTTTCAATCATTATATTTTGAAAACTCTAGTATTTTATAAGTAATAAAACTTTAAAAAGGTCACATATGAACTAATCGCAATAGCGTGAGTGTGAAAAATGTCATAACAATAATTGGCCGAATGTAGAAACGAATAATGAAGTTCCGAACATACTTGAAGCAGTCAGGAAATTAATAAAAGAGCTATACATACTAGAAAACACGCCTTTATTCATCGTCTAACATGAAGAGTGCAATGCCACGAAGTGCTATTGGTAAAATAGCAATTGACTCACCATTTAAGTACACTACGAATAATGTATATTGCTTGAGGTAGTCGCTAAAACTAGTTTTAACTATCTCACTTATGAGTAACTAAATACACGGTAAGACCGACAAATAATATAAAGTAATTAATATTAGTACAGTGATTAATTACACGCTCAAATGAGTTCCTGAAATAATATTTACATAAATATATTTCTTAAAAGTAAGATCAGCGAATAAAATTAATGTGGAATCAAGGTCAAATAGTAGCAATCAACAACTGAACCAGGCTCACCGGACACGGCCCATTAGCGGTGTACGAATTCGAAGACAACAAAAAGTCAGTCTGTTGCCATTTTCAAAAGTTCGCATATAATAAAAACTCCGGGCCATTGTATTTAAACTATTAATAAGTTTAAACATAGTAGAGTTCATAGAAATAAATACAAGTGCAAAATATTTATATTGATCATATTGTTAGAGTAAACAAAAGAAAATTAACTTCAAAATACCTTAAACTATCTGATCATTTAAACGTTCCCTCTTTAGTAAATTTTTATGTTTGTTTCACCGTGCAGCTCACAAAATCGTCGACCATTAAACTTAGTTTTGTCAAACTTATATACACATTTATACTGCTTTTTACAAGTTCTCTCGATTGATATTCGACCCATCTATAGTTTTAAACCAAATGTAATCTATATGTTATAATGTTTACAATAAATCATTACATATAGACTGTCAAATTGAAGTCCGTACTATTACCAACTTTTTTCTATAGTCGCTCAACTTCGTAGACATTTTCGCTCCCTAAAGTTAGGGCAAAGTTGCCTTTTCCAATGAGCTGTCAAGAACTGGAAGTTGCAAATATGTAATTTCAAACATATGAACATTTTTAGTCCATAAATGAAGTATTAATTGCCTTTTTAATTTCGCAGAATATGAGACGAACAGACGACAGAAGCATCAAGTTGGCGAGTGCACAAATGGAATCTTTTAATTCCTAAAATTTCAGTCAAATACAAAATGGTACTTCACTAACTCGACGCACGTATAAAATACAATAACATCGATTTAGATATGATTTTAACACCTTATAAAATTTGTATTCGAATACAACTAAAAGACGTCATCAGAGTTATATAAGAAAAATAATTATTTACCAAATTACTAAAATAATAAAATAGATAATCACAGATAACCAAACGAAAACTAAAGCAAACGCTTGATTAAGCGACGAAATAAAAGGAAAACATGAATTCGAATTATGTGTTTTACCTTAATAAATAAGAATATTTTATTTATTTATTTATTTGTTAAATAAATTAAATTACACGCAATTATGCAAATCTGTGATTCACAGAATAAAACTATCTCACCGTAATGTACAAACTAACAAATCTGACAATTTATGATGTTATTCCTTATACAGGGTGATTTCAAAATCCACCAACAAACTTTAACATGGTACTGTAGAGGCATAACCATGTCCATTAATAAGAAAATCACATAAAATAAAAAACTGGAAAAAATTGAAAATGTCGACTTTTGAGAACAGCAGGAAGATGTGAATACAAATAAATACGTCTAGACAAATTCTCCGTGTCATAGATGAAAATAACATGTCATTTTAATATTAAATTACAATATGGTATGTTTACTGTATGTGTACACTAACCTATCCTAATATTAGTAATTGATATCAATGACATCTTTAATCGTTTACAATTTACGCAGAGAAAAATTTTAAACGCATTCGGTTAAACCACAAATGATATGCAGATTTTTATAAGAAATATAATTGTGATATTTCCTTATTTAAAAGTCATGCAAATAAACATTTACTTTTTTATAAGAAGCGTTCAAAATGTTTCATCATAAATTTAAATAATTTCTGTCATTTAGATACTAATTAATCCGTCCATTATTTACACAAACACGATGTTCAATTTACAATTAAATGGATTAGATTAATAAACTTACAAAACTGAAAATTAATACGTTTTGGTAACGAAAAATATGGACACTAACAGCGATTGATAAGATATAAAAAGTTCTGATAATTTAACAGTACAGAAAATATTTGTAACGCTTTAATGAAATTAATATACTCGGTTTGTGTAGAAGGTGAATTTTATAATGACCAACAATTGTGTCATGTGTTTATAGTTCATTCCTTAGAACCACATACATATTTAGTTATTACCTTATTGCAGGGGTACTTCATTTCGTCAACGGCTTTTTTTTGGAAACGGCAAGGAACTCCTTAAAAAGAATTTTTTTCTCTTGAATTAGAATTACCCCCGCATGTATGGTCCAGGTTTGTCGCCACATTTTACAATGTATATTTTTGTTGAATCGCGCCAGTTTTGATAAGCGACCCCCTGCACTTGACTAAGCGTATACACAGATGTTGAGGGCTATCACGTAAGTCCCGCTATATTTGAAATTTTAACAAAATAATCAAATCGAAAATGGGCGTAGAACGGGAGGAAACAAACAACATTACTTAACAGATTGACAAATAAGTTCGTTGGGTTGTTTAGACTGCATTTTTTTATATACAAAATAAATTTTAATTAAATATATAATCACCGTTTTTATTAATGAGCTTTTGCCATATTCCCTCAACCATGTTCGTAAAACGTTTGGAGCTTATTGGCGAAAATCCAATCGAGATGCCATTTGGCGGTCTCCTCATTCTTGAATAATTGTAATTGGAAGGAGTCAGGCCCAGTGAACACGTAAGACTAAGAAATTTCTTTAGGGTGGTTAATGATGTATCGGGAGTGACGATGCCGTGGTGGAAAATAACACCTTTGCGATTTGCCAATTCTGGACATGTTGTATCTTCGGATACAATTCCGTCTTCGAGATTGTTTGAGGTGGCTTGCTGCGAGCTCCCATGTTGTTTTACGCACATTATCATGAGCACACATTTTTGGCTTCGATTAATTAAAGTGCACCCAAAGATAGAGCCGAGAAACGCTGACGCAAATGGTTTCCTACGCTTCTATGGAATTTGCCATCAATTTCCTATGCCGATTGGGATAGATTTTCATCGATGGTGGCCTTCACATCATTGGAATCATACTTAATCAGAGAGGGGTGTATTATTGTTGTTGAAATCTCAGAACGGCGATTGGTCAAATCGATTTTGGAATGCACGTTTTGTTATAGCATATCTTTCTATGAGCCTCCGCAGCTCGTTTGCCGTTTTTAAATAGAGCAAAATATGTCGATAATGGTTATTTACTTCCCATGCTCACAGCTATGCAGCACACACGATTACTGTTAATAACAGTTAGTCACATAACTACAACCTTTCACATGTACATCAAGTTACGCAATAGTGCCAAGAAACAAAATAGTGAATTGGAACCAAACAAACTTATTTGCCGACCTAACACTAGGCCAATCACTTGCCTCTTATATCTGAGTCCGAAGGCAGCCTACAATAATTAACATATAATTCAAAATAGAAGTTAGCCAATATACGAGGGGAATTAAAATAAAAATCCGCCTAGCTATGAAACAAATGATTTAGAAACTTCAAATTTGACTGTCACATACTCTTTTGTGATTGTGCTTGTGTAATTTGGCTTTGTTTAATGAAGTAGTATTTGTGCAATAAATTTTTATTTGTGCAGATGAGTGCTGCTAAACTTGAGCATCGAAGTGTGATTAAATTTCTTACGAAGAAAGGCAATGCTCCAAAAATCATCCATCAGCGAATGATTGCAATTTATGAAGAATGTAGTTCATCACTTTACCAAGTTAAATTTTGTTCAAAACAATTTAAATGTGGTAGAGAATCTATCGAAGATGACCCAAAATCAAGAAGACCCGCAACAGCAACAAATGAAACATTGTGCAAGGTAGTCGAAGCTCCAGTTTTTGAAGACCGAAGAGTAAAGTATCTTTCATTGCATATGAGCTAAAAATATCAGAAGGGAGGCGTCTGGAACATTTTGCATCATGAATTAGGTATGAGCAAGGTATCAGCAAGGTGGGTTCTGCGAATGCTTACATATGAACAGAAATTGAAAAGAGAACAAATTTGTTAATAAAATCTGATTGATTTAGAGGAAAATCCTGACCTGTTTTCGAGAATAGCGACTGGCGACGAGACTTGGGTACATCATTGGGAACCTGAGAGTAAAGTAGAGTCCATGCAGTGGGTCGGAAGGGTTCGCAATCCCCAAAAAAATTTTGGACTCAACCTTCAGCCGGAAAATTGATGGGAACAAGTCTTTTGGGATATGGAAGGCGTATTGTTGGTAGAATACTTACTACGAGAATCTACAATTACTGCAGAGACCTACATAAGCACCTTGAAAAATCTTAAAACAGTCATCACTATTAAAAGAAGTCGTTTGATGGGAATGCTGCATGACAACGCCAGAGTAGATAAGGCCAAAAAAGTTCTTCGGGTACTTTACGAATGTAAGTTCCTGGAGTGGATGATCCTCCGTATAGCCCTGCTTTAGCTCCCTCCGACTATTATCTCTTTAGAAATTTCAAGAAACACTTCAGAGGTCAGAAATGTTGGCCAGATGAGGAGCTGAAGAACTTGGTTGAGATAGAGGGAGGTTACATAGAAAAATAAAAATTTAATTCAAATCTTTGTCTTTTATTTCATAGTCAGGTAGATCTTTATTTGAATTCCTCTCGTACATGTTCCAATATACCACAATAGCAAAAAAACAGATGCTAAATGGGCACAATTGTTTTGGGAATATTTTTCTAGATTGACAAAAAGTTTTAGAATTTCCATTAAACTGCCATTTAAATTTCAATTCACTTTAAATTTAATTTTAATCAAATTGATATTAACTACTATTCTATTTCATAACATTAATAAATCAATTATGAAAATTCTCACAATAGTTCAAACGCACTTAAGATTGATTTGAATACAAATGCCTATGTTAAGAAAGATACAGAGTTGGACTAAAAGCTTTAATTAAATATAAATATTTCAAAAACGATACAATTTAGAAAAAAATCTGAGTACTTTGTGGTATCTTATGTTAACGTGTTTCTGTATATTCAGATTTTTAACGACCTTTAAAAATGCTTTAAAATAAAGAAGTCTCTATATTTTTTTAATACTAATAATTTATTTCGTTGGCTAATTTAATATTTATAAACAAACTTTTACATTTGTAATTTCATTAAAAATAACTTCGTTTAAATAATTAAAGTTTACTGCTTATTTAAATAACTGATAAACGTGGGATATATATTATTTATTATACAACGAGTTTTTTTTATATATTTATTTTAAATGTTTGCGTAACGCGCGCTCTAATAAGCACTTGCGCTAATTAAATTATGTTAAACCCCTCTTATTAAAATCGGTAGATAGAACTGAAAGTACTTGAAATTTGTAAAATTTCCTACTTTTCGCTGACATATTTAAACTGTAGATATGCAAGAGATTAATTAATAACGAAGGTATGATGCAATCTTAATAAAACAAAAATTCGGTTATATTATTAAAAAAAACTACCAAATGGTACAGCTTGCTTAAGAATTACAAAGTATAAAACCGCACTTGATCTATCAAACTCATATATGAATAACATGGGGAAAAAGTCTGTGTTTTTCTTAATTATATTTAAGATTCTAATCTCAAAATTAATATTAAAAATTAATAAGCACATACTTAAACATTAACAAATTGCTTTTAAACCGCATCACTATATAAAAACAAAATTCCGATACATTTAATTTTTTCTATAGTTTCCAATAATTCTCTAGACCAGTTCACTAGCCTCTTTAATGAAGCACCACCTCTGTTTAGAATAATATGTATGCATGCATACGTAGAGCATTGCTAAAACAAGATTTTCCTATTCTTTAGTAACTTTATAGAAAAACTTGAACTTTCTGACAAAAACATGAAATTGTATATACATATGTATGTATGTAGGTAACATATTAAGATTATTGTATCTCTATATTATTCACACAATTTGACAAAAATTGAACTAAATATGTAGATATGTATGTGTTCACTTGTATGACTTACATATACCACAATTTAAGGACATCCTCTGGTTAAGACAAACCCTAAATTAAAAAATAATTATACACAGGGTGGCTTTAACCACAAATAGGATTATGGTTCTAAACCAAGAAAACAAATTTCTTTTGTAAAAATGTTCTCAACAAATGGGTGGTGGAGTGACTAGACACTTACAAAGATACATGAAACTTCAATAAAGACGCGATTTACAAAATTCGAGCATTGGAAAAAAGACAATAAAAGGACGTTTCACGATAGGACCTACACTATGTAGATACACAACAACTTTGTCAAATTAAAAACCACCAGAAGATCCACATTCCCGGGTTTTATTCTTGTTAGAAATCATCGGCATAGAACATTTCCGACAGTTTTATACTAAACAAAGTACTTTTTTCCGTGCTTGAATTTTGTAATTCGCGCGTTTATAGAAGTTTTCTCTGTCGATTTAAATTTTATATACATTTTTGTCGTTTCCAAAAGAATGCCATTAAGAAATGATATTATTTATTTATTGGGGGGTTTCTGGAATAATCTAACGTAGCTGTAAAACCCTACGAATAAGCAGCAAAATATGATGCACCTTCGTATCCTTACTATACTCAAATTTCAGATCACGATAGAATTATTTGTCTAGTTTAAAATGTACACAAGCGGTGATATTCGTTTTCAGCTTACAATTGTTGCATTGAGATTTTCATACGTTCTTCGTTACTGCAGTTTATCAGTTCTTATTTTTGCATATTCTTTATTTTTGATTTTATTTATGGAAACACTTGAAACAATTAATTTATGCAGTGCATGTAGACACCCTGGAATTATTGACAGAACGTATACGTAATACTGCACAAATAATTTCCCAAAAACCGGAAGCTATCCGCCAAACGCAACATAACAATATTTACTCCGTAGAGCGGCGATGAAGGTTTTTAATACATCTTTTAAAGGTAAGCTATAAATATTACAACTATTTCACTAATTCAGAATTTTTACGGTAAAATTTTTTAAGGCAAAACGAGAAAAGGATAAATATGGACTTGGACTTCGTTAAATTTCATTTAATTAGTAAATTCCACAGAACGATTATGTATTAATATAATTATATCAATTGTATTCGTTGATGGCTAAAATGGCGAACCAGTAGAACGATTCGGTCCACACCAGATTAATTAAAAATTCTAATATCTCGCTTTAGGGGATAGAGGGGTGGCATAACATATGGGATTTACCAAAAATTAGACACTTTATTCTATTTACCACTGCAAAGGAAACTAGCTTTTTTGCTCCATGAACTTTTTATTTTCTTAAAGACAGAATTTAGAAATCCGATAGTTTGTTAAATTAATGACTGGTATAGCCATTTATGAAAACAATTGAAATAATTATATTAATACGTAATCATTCTTTAGGGTTTTCTATATATTTTCTTTTAACTGTGATTATTTTTCAAAGTAATGTATAGAATCGCTGGATTCCTGGCACTTTTTTAATACCACTTCAAGCAGTAATTTAAATATTAAAACAAACATGATAAGAATGTTTAAATATAACTTCTTATACATTGTATTATTAAAAAGATAAATCATCGGAATTGATTATCTGATAAAATTTAGCTATTTCGCCCACTGTGCAGCGTCCCAAACCTTTTTCTTTTTTTAAAATAAAAGTAGACATAGTATCAGACAGTTATTCAAATGTGAACCACCATTTATGTAAGAATAAGCATTTAAGTTCAAGGTAGTTGTGAGAAAATCTGAAGTCACAGAACCAGAGAAATCTTTAAGAAATGTAAGAGCAACACATGATCTCAACAAATTATAAAAATTATTTTCTTCCAAACGTCTTAAACCATGAGATCTATCTAATTTCCAAGTTATATTGATATCTTCCCTGTGCATTGGCGCAATGCAATTTTGTTTGTATGCAGTACGTTGTACGTGCATAAAGAATTTGTGTAGTGATTGTCCTGCAAACTGTAGTTATATGTAGACAACATCTAGCTCAAAGTTTTATGAAGCTTACTGCCAAGAGTATATAAGTTTTTAAACCATAATTCGTTCTGAAGATGGCGAATAAACTATTGCTACGCCCAGAGGTTCCGACTTTTAAAAATCTTTATGAGTACCACTATCATGGACGTTACTTTCCAATACATCGAATGTTTCAAAAATCATGGGCAATCGCTTGCGGGGAGATTCTTCGTCCAAAAATAAGAGAAAAGCATGTCATGTAACAAATTGCGAATTTAATTACCGAACGTGAAGAAATTGCTGGTACAGACAAAGTACCGTCAATAATAGGTACTTTTGTAAATATAAATCGCGATTGCGCTTAAAATCAAGCGATTATCCGTGGCGTCATGGCGATTAATCAGCGATTTATGTTCGTTTTCTAATGCAACTGATTCATTTTCGTGATATGTTGATGATTTTGAATTTATATTAACAAGCTACAAGTTGTTTTTATGGATTTATCATTTCAAAATATATCTACAATTCATAAATAGCGATTAAGTGTAACTTAAAAGTAATAAAAACTAATAAAGATGAATATCTAAATATCTGGCTCTTATCTGTCATTTGAAATTTTTAAGTTAAAATAAACTAATCACACTAAGCGCCCTTCTAGGCCGATTACTGCGATTAATACACACATGAATTGCGATTACACTTTTCAAACGCAATTATTTTTAAGCGCGTTTAAAAGTGGTAGTTTACCAACGACGTGATTCATAATCGCGCTACCATTACAATCGCGATTTATATTTACAAAAGTACCTAATGACTTTCATTTTGGTTTTTCGAGTGATGAAAATATAGCTGTGGTGAAAGAAGTGTTGCAAATAATTGAAACATTTCGAATTCGACGTCGATTAGAGTAATTAATTATTTCATACACCACATAATGAGTTTTAATGAAACGTGCTTTTACACGTTGAAGATTCAATTAACGTAAGAACTGAGCTCAGTTTATCATTTGGAATAGCAAGGAACTTCAATACTGGCGATCAATTAAATACAATTTCCATTTCTTGGTTGATATTTCTATGCAGTATCACTAGTGTTTAACAAAGTGTAGTGCGATCGTTTAAATTTCCAATTATGGTAGGCTATGAGCCTTCATAAATCTATTTTTATAGCTGTCTTTAGAGTATCTATCAAAAGGTCATAGCCTACCCTAATTGGAAATTTAAACGATCACACATTATACAATAGTTTCTTACGTACATATTTATCTACTTATAAAATAATAATAGGAAGTCTGTTATCCTACTGTCAATCCTAACTAGTAAGGCCATGAATATTTTATTCAAATGTCAATACAATGAGCTCTAATGTCTCGTCGGGACAAGCAAAGACAACCTGGGCGCTAGAATATGAATGATTTGCAATTTGCATTTATAAAGTTTATTGTAGTCATAATTACAATAAAATAATTTACATTTAATATTGAACATTATGATTTAAGCCTGTTGTAGACGTTTATATGTGCGGATTTGTACTGATTCTGATGTGGACGTAAGCCAAAAAGTGATGTAGTATCTCAAAAAGAAGACATCATTGAGAAAATCCAAAAATGAAAGGTATATACGTCTCGTATTATAAGTTTTTGGTTCTAAAAAGAACAAAAGAATTTTTACTTAATAGATCACATAAAAAAATTGAAATATTGTTGCATTGTTAGTAGTATCTATATATATATATATACATATACATATATAGTGCATTGCTTATACGTGTTTATGGCCTTTGTACTTCGTTGAAGATGTGAGTATTATTGTTGTTTAATTTTATTGTACAACAATTGCTCATTACCTACATTGTGGAGTCCTGAGTTTGTAGGTCATTTAGAAGGGATGTGATTTGAAGAATGCTTAAAAATAGGCCGATGATGAGTTTTTGTGAAGTTTTTAGAGTCGTTGAATTTTCGTAAAGCTGATTATATGTAGGTAGTTAATGATGGAGAGGAGATGAGTATATAAAGAGGTCGATGGATGTAGTTGCTGTGGGAGACCATGCTGACTTGGTTTTTTACTGTGGCGGTTGCTGTCTTCTTCGTCTAGATATTGAGGCATGTCTGGGGTCTGCTGCTGGCTAACCGAGTGCGCATCACTTGAAGTTGGTCGAATGCGGTTCGTTGTAATTCCCATGTCTGGCCAAAGTTTCACGCGTGGTACCTCTACCTTGATTGATAGATGGTTCCTATGAGGAAAAGCGGCACATGCTTCCGCTCTGGCACTCTTCCCATCATTCTGACTGACATGACGACTTGTTCTTAGAGGAAGGCTGGTTTCATTTTTTCTTCGGTGATCGTCCTCAGGGATGCCTCGGAAGACGGACCTGGTTATGTTCCGGGGGCAGCTGGTATGTGTAGTTTTTTAGCTTGCATTTCGTTAGATATGCGGTGATTTCACGATCGCCCTCGATGTCTCGGCTTAAATGTGAATTATGTCCTGCACGTTTTTAGTCTTGGTGAAATTGAGCTTCTTGCAGATGTATTTTTGAATGTTTTCGTTCATGCGACCTTGGCTCTCACTATGATTCGAAGGATCTTATCGAACTCTGTGCTATCTTGTGTTGTATTGGATGACTTCTTCTCTGCGAAAAGCTTCGTACCTGTTGGCCATCGTGATTCTGCCAAGATCTGGCGGTGGGTTAGGATATTTGAAATCGTAAGTGATTTGACTTCGAATGGTGGTGGACAATATGTATTATATCTTCGCAACGACTCGAAGTTTCTTCGGTGTAGGTATTTAGCGCGTGACTTAAATAAA
Organism: Phrixothrix hirtus; assembly: GCA_024586415.1. NCBI lineage: Eukaryota > Metazoa > Arthropoda > Insecta > Coleoptera > Phengodidae > Phrixothrix > Phrixothrix hirtus. The sequence goes on from JAHWXV010073797.1 coordinate 16,430, forward strand.
GTAAGCAGGTGCAAGGGATGATCTCGAGCGCACTTGCCACACTCTTGTAGTCAGCTCCCGCTGGTTTTTTTTGTGTCAAATTATCTAATTTATATAAATCTTATTGTTAGCTATCGCTAATTATTTTTGTAAATTATCTAAAATCAGTAACATCAATATGCGTGACGAATTATATTATTTACGTATAGTA